>JXXA01015533.1:0-17435 GCA_000956255.1 Anopheles punctulatus
CGTTTATCTTTAATTACTGCTTCGCAACTACGTTCGTTGTTAGTTTAATCTATTTTAAATTATATTCCGCCTCCTATTCGGTTTCTATTGCTATACTACTGTACCTAGTGTGTAGAGCAAGTGCACCATTACATTGTGCATTCACGTGATACACCATTGATCCGTGCTCAGCCGACTAACTGATTGGTAATCAAACTTAATCAAATAATTTTCACCTGCCAACGCTAACCACTTTTTTGTTGTAGCTGTTGCTCATTCCTCAATTGATCCTGCTTTTCCGGCCGGCACTCGGACCGACTGCACTCTACTCGATTGGAGCTTGAGCCGATTGGCCGAGCGGCAAAAGATGCCTGAGATTGTTTTGCACGTTGCTCATCGCCATTTGCACAAATATTCGTGAAATTCCACCGTCTGACTTCACTTTTCAAGCGTTGCAGCGGAAATGTTTCCGTGCCTTTCCCTTTCCACTTTCGGTCAATTTCCCTCGCTTCGTTTTCAATTTCCCTATCGCTGACCTCGTTGATGTAAGCCTCCCGTGCCAAACCGCCCGATAGCGTCAAATATTGTTCCACCTCTATCGAACGTACCGATGTGCAGTCCGAGTTTCCCGTGCGCAAAGAATGCGAACCGTCATTGACGTCAATACTTTTGCTTCCCGCTTAATTGCTACCCAAAAACAGCCTTAATGAAAAAAATCTACTGCTCCGGTCAGTGACAAAAAGAGAAATTATTTTTTCATTAATTAAGTTCCCCCGCGAGTGACCCAAACCCGCCGAACGAACGGTGAACGAAGCAACGCACTAAAGTTTTCCGCTGAACCGAACGCCGCGAATGCATCGGTGCAGCGATGCAGGGCCGGATTTTTACCGGTACTAATTGATTGATCGATTGAGTGTGTTGAAGTTCCCTCCTCCCTTGCCCTCCCTATCGCTTTCAACAACATGCCAGCAATGGGCTTGAATTGCAAACCAAACAGCCAAAAGGCTGGCGGTGATGTTCGATGCAAATAATTCGAATAGTCCTTAAATGCTTCGAGCCGGCGTTTGCGGAGGCCTAGTGAGGAAAACCGACCCTTAGGCTACATGTAACTACAGTTTTGTTTTGATTGATTTAGTAATTAAGTCGGTCGTTGCATTCGATGAACGCTGCTTCAAATAGCGAACAATGACTTTGATTGATTGGAAAAGTTTCTCCATAAAAAGCAACTTGAGTCATACCGCTTTAGCTGATTGTTTGGTGATTGAAGAACTTTATTGTTAAAATTTAACAGAAATCATTTGCTTTAATTATTTTTTGCGGTTTCCCACAGTACAAAGCAATGTTTTTTTCCTCTAAATGAAAATCAAATGTTATGAAATGTGAAAAAATATTGATCAATATAAAAAATGCTCATCTTCCCTTCAACGCTCTCTCTATTTTTCATCATCTTCAAGGTGTCGAAACCACATGAATGGCATGAAATATCCGATGCAAAATAGTGAAAAAAAAAACGTTACAGTTATTAATTTGGCGCATTTTTGCCTTTTTCCCTTTCGCCTCAGATCCTCTTTCGAAGCCAAGCAGACACTGGAAGATGAAAAATTGGCTTCAAAAGCGCCGGCCGCCACATCCACCAGTCGCATCATCATTTTCGGAAAATTATTTGTTTAATTTCATGACCGTCTATTGATCTTTATGCAATCGGACGTTCGTTATGAAAATGATTCCATTCCGCTGGCAACCGCCACCGTTTCTCATCGATGCGCCGAGAAAGATACGGCTGCCGAATAGGGCGACTTTTCCTGGGCGCTCCAAAACGACGTGATACAGGGCCGCCGTTTTGTGTTGTCGGTGAAATTGAAGCCTTCCGCCTTTGCGACCCGGCTCCGGTCCGGGAGGTACGATAGAAAATTTAAATCATTAATCTGCGTCTGCGGCCGTGTGATAGTTTATCATTTTCAAATTTAATTTGGAAAAGGGAAAGTGCGAAATCTATTCACGGACTCAAATTTATTGCTCTGGAGAAAATATTTAAGGCAGATTTCCCTGACTAAACTTTCCAAGCGCCGAGTCACAATGGGAGACAAGGTTGTAAATTCATCAGTAGATTGTTTACATCGCACTGTTTTTTATTCTTCTAGCAGAACAAACGAATGAACACTCCAAAAACATAACCGTTATCACTATAATTTATATTTTAGCACGTTCAAACATTGGTCACGTACGGCATGTTCAATTTACATCATCAAAAGTAATTTATTTTGTTTTAACGTGTATTACGTGACATTGTTTCAAGGCGCTTGACGTTCCGAATCTACCAAACACAAAACGCGGTCTGCTCAGGAACACAATATTGCACAATTAACTACGCTCGAACAAAACATCATAAAACACGTGGGAGAACTTAATGATTTGCAAGTGCACCCAATTGCCTCGATTCATGCGAAATGGAAGAAATATCTGCACGATTTAGATTGATGCGATAGAAAACGATAAAACTTCTGCTAGATAAACACGTCCCACAGCACGAGCGAAGTGAATGAAAGCCTCCCTATCGTCAGCTCTACTGGAAGCGTTCGAAGCAGCGAACATCTAAACAGGCTGCGGTTTAATTATTCCACCGAAGGGTCACGTAGACGTGAAACTTTACAGTTGACAAACCGCTTGCCGCCAGGGTGAGCTGGAAAGCCAACCTCCGGGAGGGAAATCGACGAATATGAAAGCAGCTCATACGTTTTCGTACGCCCATGGCCCACGTGAGGGCGCTTTCTCTCCACGCCGGTCAAGCCCTTCGTGATCAGGTCGGTATGCGTTTTTTTTTGTTTTTTTTTTTGGGGCGAACAGCCCCCAACGGGAGTCTTTTGTGATGTTATGATGAATTTCCACCCAGCATGCGAGCTAACGCCTGCCGACGAGCAAAGAAGGTCAGCTGTCGAGATCTTCAAGATCGCACAAACCGAACCCAGCCGGCCAGTATCGATGTTAATAAGATGAACATCGCAGCACACACCCCGTACGCAATCCGATGCGAATAATTGGGCCAAATTTCCTACGCATCGATTACCATACGCTTCCGTGGGCTCCTGAGCAGTTTGCGAAACGCAAAGCATCAGTACGAAAGCGGAGGAAAAACCCACCTACGCATGCTCCAGCAGCAACTTCGACGCCGATCATCGCCACGACGGTGCAGATGATAATTGTTCCAGTTAGCGTTCTTTTTTTCGTTGTGGCTAACAATCTTTCCGTGGCAGATCGCTGCTGCTGGCAGCTTCACGAGATGCATCTATCATCATGCGGACTCTGCAGCGCCTGACGCAGCGCTTTGTGGCGATGCCGGTGCTGTCATAACCTAGAAAACCAGCCCAGCGATACAACCGGTGTTTTCTCCCTCTCACTATCTCCCTCTCTGTCGTTTTCTTTTGTTAGTTCCCCATCGATGCGGTTGGCTGGTTGGCGCGTGAGAGTCACGCTTTTCCAAAGTAACTCTAGCCCAAACGTGATAGAAGTATCGCTATGCTTCCGACGATGAGCCAAAGTCCAAGAGTCAATCAAGAATAGTAGGATATATCAAAAAAGCTTCGCTATAACATTCCTGCTATCAGATGAAAATTTTGATTTGAAGACAGTCTTGATTTTAGCAGTCAACTAGTGTCACTGACCTTCCTTCAGAATTAATGGCTCATTCGAATCGGCACCGCTCCATCCGCAAGATAAACGAGCAAACTGCTCAGCAATCATGTTGCGCACACACAAAACCGAAACGTCATCTGCCGGGGCGCTGATAAATCTTGCGTGTAAAAGCGCACAAGATTTTAATCAAGTTAGCACGGTACACTCGCGCTACGCCGGGAGAACAACCACAACCGTGCACCGTTTTCCGTTACGTGGCTGACGTGCCGTGTAGTGAAGTTAGCAGTTCATCTGCCTAATTGCTTTAACGCTGCCTTGGAGTGGAGTGGAGTTCTTCGCTGACGGCCACAAGCCTAGGCGCATCTGCATAGCGCTATAAAGTACAGTTTCAGAATCTACTAGAATCGCAACCATTTGCATGATTTCTAGCCCGCCAGAACGTACCACAACACATTCCCACAGAAGCGCGGTGCGCGAAGTAATTTGGTGCCGGCGGGTACCGCTTTTCGAATTCCCGCGTGTTTACTGGTTTAGTTTTGTTGTTGCTCGCCCGTGATCTCGAATAAAAAAAAAAGAAAACCGCTCACTCACTGCTTTATTCGATTAATGATCATCACCGCTTTTGTCGGGAACGGAAGCTGCTAGCTAAAGAAAATACATCATTAGTTACGAGTCCGACTGTACGAGTCCCAATGTGAATTAAATGATTGCTACCGCAAACATACAGCCCGAGATAGAAAGAGCCGAAGAGAAATCTTCAACAATCGATCCCATTGACTTTCATTGCAAGCCCTGGCGGCGTGCTGTGGGCCGTTACAGGCTATTGCCCTGTGCGCCACCATGATCTATCTTGCTGCTTTCAACGCCGTTGGGTGCTAAAAGATATCTAAAGAACAGCTTCCTACAGCTGGTGCCGTTCGCGAAATGAACCTTCCTCAACTAGCTAGCCTAGTGACAGGAACTTACCTTTTAAATTATCACTCCACCCCGGTCGTTTGACGTTTGAAACGTCAAATGTTCTATTGTTTGTGTTTGTGGCGGGGACGCTTCTCCTCTAAGGTTCTCGCCTAATGATGTTGGTAGTAGCTGCAGCGACGATACCGCAGATCTGTTGCTGTCGCCCGAGCAAGGTCACGCCGGTGTCATTTCCCGATGCTACCACACTCCAGTGACACATGCTACTGCAAAACGCTGCGACAGCACGGACGTGCTGAAACGAATAAAAACAGTGCGAATGGTGTGTTAGTAAAGCGTCCAGTGAATGAGCTAATTTGACACGACGTAAAACAAACGCCATGGACAGCTTGAATGGAACCATTGCCAACGAATGCGACTTCAAGTAAACTGGGTAGAAAAGCTGCCTTCTGCTGCTCTCGGTTATAGCACTTGATCGTGAACTTGTGGCTCCAATGTTTCTTCCAAAGTCATCAAGCTGGGGATGTCACACTAAAGGCAATCTTCTCGTCAGCTGACCTTCGCGATCAAAACAAAATAGCAAACAATACATCACTAACTGACCACAGCGGCCAACAATCGAAACAAACACAACGCTGTTGGACGCTGACGATGGACAAAAGCTGAACCATACTCTGCTCGATGAATAAAATATGGGGTTTCATTTGGACCGAATTTGACTCACTTTTTCCTCGTCAATGTCACGGTCCCCGACTGTTTAATGACATCGGTCGAGCTGGCCTTGGGGAATTTTGTGGAAACGTGGAAACTTTCTTTCATCTCGTCGAAAACCATGCTGTGCCTAAAAGGTACGCTTAATTTTAACCGATTTCGTCACTGTTTCGGAAGTGCCACTCCCAGGCGTAATGTGCGGTTGGAAGCGCTTTTTTATTTTTTTTTTTCGCCGTGACGTTTCGGTTTTTTTTGTTGTTTGTTTGATGACCGTGTTGATGGGGGAAATGCACCGAGCAAACGAAACCGATACGCTCGTCATTGGTCTGTAATTTTCGACACTCGTTCCATTTCGGAGCAAGCGGGCTGAGTCCATTTTGGACAAGAGAAATTCTGTCAATCAGCATTTCACACTGGCTGAGAAACAGATGAAGCATGTGAACTATTTGCCAATTTCAGGTCACCAAGAATGTCCCATTGTGTTATTATTTCGATTTTGAGTCGCTGCCTTCATCCATCAATTAAGCAATCGTAAAACGGACCAACTCACCCTGAAAAGAACATTAATAATTATTGGTCATCCCTCGACACCGGATATCATCTTCCACAGTAGTTAACGACATTCAAGTTAACGACGAACCTTCTTCTTTCAATCATTATTTAGCATCTTAAATGTTTTACGTCTCGTCTGGAACTCAGTGCCTCAAACAATACCCATCTAGCAATTACATGCCGGCACAAGAAAAAGAAGATTCCGTGACGGTCGCTTCGGCCATCTTACCAACATCAATCATTGTTCAAACGTCCGAAAATGATCCGTAGGCAGTGTTTTCGCACCTTACGGAAGTCCGGTTGAGTTGACTGGATCGAATTGACAGTATATGTCCATCACAACATGCGACATTGACAGCTGGAACAAACCGGGAACACAGCTTAGGGAATTCACAACCATCACACGTATCACACTTGATTGATCGATCGGTTGCCCCTCCGAGAGGACAATCAAACATAAATCTTCGTTTGTTTTTAGTTCGTTTTTTCGGGTGTTGCTTTTCTAAACATAATGGACTTTCAGAGAAACTAAGACTCGGGACTCTCGGGTTAGTACTCAAAGCATATCGTGTTAGAATCATATAAAAATGCCAAACTACTACTACGGTTAAGCATCCGAAAGCTTTTACCACCACAACAAAGAATCTCTCTACGCAGAAAACTGAGACTGCCTTCATAAACCAAGATGAAGGTGCAAGCCAAAATAAATGTTTGCAAAAATAAATCTTCACCATGAAATGAAAAGTAAAACTTAATGATGCCAAATTTCCCTACCTTTCTCTGTGGTGGTATATTTATCGTCTCTCTGGGCCACGGGTGCAGTCGTTCGTCGTTTCTCATACATTTTACCGTCTCGTCTTACTATCGGCCTATCGTCTTACCTACCCCCGGCCAAAACCCCAGCCGGTATTGATTACTATTTCTCGACGTAAATTTGGCGTTCAACCTGAGCCCGCTATCCAACACCAGTGGGCTCTTACTAGGCCGATTGCAAATGGTAGTATTCGCAACACGGTAGGAAAAAGTAACTCTCAGCGACCGATTTCTTGCCCACCCACCGACTTCAGTCATATCAGTTCCCAGCCGGTTCCAGTGAAATCAGTGAGCACAAACTCTCCGAGATTTGACTGCGCTTTCGCTGCCGGGACTCATATCCCCCCTTCCACACGCGCCATCGGTTGATTTACATAAATGAATTATGCAAATTTGCAAATTGCACCCACCGAACCAAGCCCCGAGCCCGTTTATTGTCGCTGTATAAGGTGCTACTGCTGGGTAGCAGGGTGGATGTGTGAGAGAATTCCAATTCGTATCCACCCCAACCGTCGATGTCGGCGGCGGCGGCGGTGCAATCGTGTTCATCTTCCAATTTATGCGGTCGAATTGACCGAATGCACGAAATGAATGATATTTTCCACTGACTTACTTCACTAGCTTCCTTACATTTATTTGCGAACCACTATCGTAAAACACGAAGGGGCAATTTTTGCCTGGGGAAGGTGGCTATGATTTATTGAGCTAATGCGCACATGCATAACCCACTTTTTGTTGCAGAACAATGTCAGAGTTTTTAGGAACAATTTTAATCCAAAGAATATTTTACCTCAATCTTGTAGTAGTTTTGAAGGAATTATAGATAGTCGAATTGTTCTTGGCCAACCATACAATCCCTTTCTGAAGTGCATGTGCATGTCAAAATGCAACCTACAAGATGTTATGATTTTATGTTACGGATGACAATATGAAGCAGTAGAATTAACAAATTCATACAAATTTAATTACAAATTCATAATAGTTATTCTAAACTTATTACCATGACTATGGAGAATCTATTGAATTATTGAAAGAAACAATAACGAAAAACTTTCATCATGTCAGTTGCCGTCAAATCATGATCAATTTTTTGAATTATTAGCCTCTGAGGTAATTTTAGAAGTTTTTTAACAACCTCTGCAAATGGTCTTTACAAGTAAGTACAAATAATGTTAGATGCAGTTTTCAATTAATAGTTTCTTGAAATTAAGAACCCTTGCAAAGTCTTATATCCCTCTCTAGTAAATGAAAATTGATAAAATAATTAAATGGGTAATAGAAAACCCATGTTCAATATACTCAAATAAATAGCCAGTGTCACTTAAACAATTCACCGTTGCACAACATTATTCATTACTCCAAACACAGCCGACTCTACTTGTAATGATAGCTGAATGGAACCCCAAAACAAGACATATAAATAAGAACGGTTAAAAAGAAAACCAAATTTTATTGGTACGCTGAAACGCCCCCTCAACTGTTAACGTATTGATTTACCAGCTTATACTCATAATTCCTGTGGCCACCGTCCGTGTACAATCGTTCTTCAATTTCGGGCGCACATAAAATATCTACAATAAATAAAGCGCTCTCCACGCAATCGACACATCGCATTTCACACCTCGTCTCGTTTTGGACCGGGCACCGCGTGTATCCTCACCGAACACATAAATCCGGGCCGCATCATGATCCGTCCCCCTGGTCGTCCAACGTCGTCCCCCGCCAGTGGGCTCCTTCCGGTAGCGGTTCCGGCTGATTTAAGCACCGAAAATGCGACGAAATTTACTGCACTGCAGAAAACTGTTTCCCAATTTCCTGCGAACGGGGCAGGAAATTCTTCACCCCCAACACATGATCCCCTCCCTCGGCATAAGCGCATGCATTACGTGTGGTGGTGCGAGTGGAGACCCCATCCACCCGCCGGTGCAATATTGTTCGTTGCAAAATTGCATCGGCTAAACCCGAAAGTCATCCAATCGATCCGGGGAGCGCCGGATCGAAACGTTTTCCGAGTGAAATGGTATGCAAAAATCAATCAGCTCACCCCTTCAGCCCAACCGCCGGCGCGCGGGGTGATGAAGAAAAACTTTCCATCTCACCGAACCTCGATCCAGGAACATCGATCGGTGCCGGTGCTGGGGGACCCACCTGTGTCGCGACGCGTTCAATTGTGACGCGATGCATGTGCCCGCCGCCCAACGAACTGCTGCCACCCGCGGGCACACCTTTCCGGGGCTGCAACTTCCTCGTGTTCGGGCCCAATATCTGCGGCGCATCCTTCCATAACTAATCGATGAGTGTGATTTAAAATGAAATCATTTCCCCATTTCGCCGTCGTACAGTGCGGCAACACGGATAGATCCCGCGACGTGCGGCTACCATTAGATCATTCCTTCAAGCGACACGGATCGATCTCGAACCAGCATGTGTTAGACTGTCGAAGTGATTGAATTTCCATTCCCAACCCCACGAGCGATGCAAACAACTGTTACAGCAGGCAACAAAAAACACACACACACAAACACCCCATAAGACTGCAATCAAACGTGCGCCTGATCGCCGTAAACGATCAACAAAGCAACGAGACGGGCGGATCATTTGTCCAATCTGATTGTCTTATTTAAATTCCCCTCCCTGATGAGGGCTTTCTCTGCCGGTGTCGTGAAAGTGACACTTAGCTCCGGTTGCTTCCACGAGACGATCAGGAGACCGCAGCCACCAGTGAGCGCGCGTCTTCGAAGGGAAGTGAATAAATTTAATGCGAAACCACACATACCGAAACGATCACGCATCGGCCAAAGCCAAAGCGCGGTAAATGAGGCGAACGCACTCCGCGGACACTTTCTAAGGCGCTTAAGGATGGTGTTTTCGGTGGAAGGTAAGGTGACAGTGATAACAGTGCAAGGTCGTTGCACCCGTCGGATCCGCGGGTAGCCGAATGGATTCGTATCCAGCCCCGTTTCCGCCACTCCCAAAACGCAATCACTCGAAGCAGCCGTTATTCCCATGCTTGGTGCGCTTATTTCTCCCAATCCCGAACGCGAGCACGCCAAATTTGTCGTCAAGGTCGGTTGATTCCGGTAACGGTTCGGTTCTACCGGTGTGAGTTCCTCCCGCACACCGGTTTATCGGAATCCGGAAATGTACCGGTGTTCAAAAACAGGAACCGCACCGCTAATTGGACGGTTGCTTCGTTGAAATCAACGTTGCCAACCGTATTTTGTGAGCTAATTGATCGGTGATGGTATTTCAGAGCAAGGATCAAAGTATTTAGGTAGCATTAGTGCTGATTTGAAACCAAACATTTTTAAAATTTACACATTTGACATTTCAATTTTGGTTAAAACCATTTTTATGTATGTTTTGATAATTATTCTGGCTTCAATACGCTTATTGCTTTATGGATATCATAAAAAACTCTAAAGACTTTTATGTAATTTTTATTTCTTTTAAGAAAATCTGTAATAAAATAAACAACAAAAAATACGTCACATGTTGCTTTTTTTTTGTTTTCAAATGTTAATTTTGATACAGACATCAACAGATGAATTTTGATTAAAATATTTTATATCATATTTGTTTAAAATTATTTGGAATTTGTAATCGATTAAAGCATTTTAATACAAATATTAATAATGTGATCAAATTAATAATTATACAAAATTACAAAACTTAAAATGATATACAGGAATATTTTGTACAAATGATGTAATGTTTAATGTTATGCATTATACTCTGACAATAGTAAGTGTTTTAATAATAAGATTTTTTGAAACTTTCTAGTAACAGAAAAATATTCCATACCAATACTATGGCGAAACGAAAAACTGTCCATCCCACATTCAATGCCCTTTATTCCTTTCACATTTTCCTCAAATAAGCTTGGTAAATTACGATCGTCCATTTCCGTTGCTATTTCCAAAATACCTTTAAAGCACTCTGTATGAATATTCATAAAGAAAGCATACCACGCACGCGCACTCTTGGCACTGCAGAGGTGGCCGATTTCATGAATATTTTCCCCAAATAGATAAACCGAACAGGGGATGCAATTGATACTCGAAAAACGCCCAATGATCTCCTCGCGCGTACAACCGGTATCAACAAACAATTTGCTATCATTAATCTAAACCACAGCCCAACTGGGTGGAAGTGGCCAAACAACTGCGTTTGTCACGGCCCGCTTTCCTAATGCCACCCGCGAAAACTCATATATGTGTAAATTACTCCACATTAGTCACATCTGTCACACATTCGGCGATGCCCAAACATTACGAATGGCCGAGAAAAGCTCTTGGTCAGTTCGAAGGGTTTTTCCAAACCATTTATTTGGCCGGGTTTTTGGAAAACCTTCCGTTTCGCTTGGCGTTGGGTGTTTTTCGTAGAGACCTAGTTTTACTTTTCGAGCCTCGGCGGGTGGCTCCCATGGCCGGGGGAGAGGGTAGCCATGCAACCGAAAACAGGACCGACTCGCAACCATTTAGGCGCACTGATTTCGGGCGGGCGGGGGACAGGGCGATGCTAGAAAAGTCACAAACAACTTTCACGCAGCAGCAGCCTCAACAGATCGTGTACATACGTGCGTGTGAGTGTTTTTTTAGGCAATTTAAAAAAGGTGCACCAATGCCCCACAGCAAACTGGACCATAGGGAAGCGAAAGAGTTACTCAACCGGCTCACCTCATCCAGGAAATTGAAACATCGTACTTTTTTCGCAAATGGGGCCACCGGGCGGGTGTCTTAACGCGTACCGGTGAGTGTTTCATTTGTGTGCCAAAGTTGATATAATCATCGCACGTACATCGCTGCCGGCAAAGCGGTCAGGAAAGCTTCGTGCATTTCGTAATGATTTTGCTATTTGGGGAGAGTTTCAAATAGATGAATTGTTGACGGATAAATTGACCTAATTTTCACAGCACAGGGCAGGACGTATGCGGCATGTCTGGTGGACATTTAAGATTTTCAAACATTCAGTACAAAGATGGGCCAACACGAAATGTAGACACATTTTTTTATATATTTTTAACCAACCTGAAAAACACTCCTAAAACAACGTAGAATATTATAAGATAAATATTCATGGATACAGTATGTTACAGACTGTGAATAGATATGTTGATGTGAGCAAAGCTCCATCCACCAGATATGCAAATATTTCACGTTACGATGCTGCGCACCATCGGAAGTCGCGTCTAAGAACGACTTCCCTAAATGGGAAACAGTGTTAAGTTATTTGCATGTCAAATATCGTCCTCGCGAGACCACCGCCACGTCGACGACGACTCACGTCAACAGACCATGATCGATTGCATCGTGCATCGTCCAGGGCGCACTTGAGACGAGCGTCTGGATGGTATTTGACAAAGTATCAACATCTTGCTTCCACTTGCTCCAGACTCCTAGCTTATCGAACCCATCCTGTGCACATAAGCAATGGCGAGAACGCAAACTACTTTTTCACTATCCCAATGCAACTGGTACCGAAATCGGAAACCATATCCTCAATTCATACCAGCAAACATCATCCATATGCGCATACATTGAGCGTGTAGAATATTCCCGGACCCAGGCTCTCCCTCGACATCGTTAAAAGTTACTCACTCGTGTGTTTGATATCCTCGGTCGCACTGTGTGTGTGTGTTTGTGTGAAGGATCCAAGAAGAAACTTTCGCAGCTGCTTGTGCAAAGCACACTCCAACTTAAAGTTGAACTAAAAATACACTTATCTTTATAGCCGTTGGAGTTCGGTAAACGAAAAAACCTCTCACTCACTTGCCACTCGCTCAAACGTGCTCAATTGTGTGAAAGTAAAATGTAGATTCTTTCTTTTGACGCACTTTTTTAGCACGTTTCCACTGTTATCATTTAGTCTGGACGAATCTTTTCAAGTAATCTTACATCGGATATTGGCAGATACTCGATCGACAATCATATTCCGAGGCGCCTCTCATTGAGTGAGAAAGATATTGGATGCCATTTGAAATGTAAAAAATAATTAATACAAGATTTCCGTAACAACCGTAACGCTTCGTAATGCAAATTATGCTAATCTCACAAAACCATATCAAGAATTTAGCAGAGTAGCTTAAGCTTCAACAAAGTTTAATGTATACTAAACGAATGTTGAAGAACGATTTTTAATGTACATGAAACGAAATAAAGCCAGATAAAAATTCACATGAAATAAACAAATAACAACCCTCATTAAGATTACTCTCCTTTGCATAGTTGTGAGGTTAGTTTTGTAAAACTGGCTTTAAAATCTCCAGATTGATAACATTTTTACTGGGTTTTTTCAGTATAGTTGTAAAGCTCTGTGTTGCAAATAAATTCACCATACAGATCTCACAACAGAATTAAAAGAATTTCATAATAAAGCGTAACTAACAAAGAACCAACTAACGCGTCTATTGAACATATTTACTTTGAGGATAGAAATGTCGTTTTGTTCTTCAATTGTATCCACTTTGAAGTAATTGAGGAAATGTATTGCCAAACGAATTTTGCAATAAATTCGCTCGGAATCATCACGCCGTTGGTTAATCTAAATTGGACTGTTAAGCATTTTTATTCAGATAAAAAGGCAAATAACTTTGAATACCCATTAGATACAATCGTACATACACAAATATACCGTATCAAATAACATTCTCCCTTACAAAAGATTAATTAAATTTAAAATAATGTTTGTTGCTACTTTTTGATCAAAACTAGCCAACCCGTGCAACGAAAGCTTACTGCTGAAAATCTGGTTTTAGTTCCTGAAAAATCCACGCAAACCACCCCGCATAGCGCACAGCTCGCAAGCAGTAACACATGTTCCGGATCCGCTTTCATAAATTTGAGATTTCCGCGAAAAAGCCCACGGGGATTCCTCACCCTGCACGCCGTGGGGTTAAGAGATGTTATTTTCCATTTGATATCCTGTGTACGTGGGTGTCTATATACATACATGTATATGTGTTTGTGTGTGTATTGGAGCAGTTTTTTCCTCCCCCAACAAGACAGACGCATGTTTCGGTTTAATCAAGCGCTACTGCCACCGGACTTCGCTACTGCAGGCGGCCCAATACCGAAAGTGAACAACAAAGTCCGGTGTAGACGTACTTTTCCGGATTGCAGATGTGGTACGGCACGGGCTAGCCCGAACAGTAGCATATGCGATTTGCATTGAGCCATTACCGCCGGACGCAAGCAGTGCAATCACAAAAAAAGGAGGAAAACATGCAAAACGCTGTCATCCTCATGATTGAACTGCGCGGGACCGAAGGGGAAACATGAAATCGAAAATGCCTGCGCCGAACGAAGGATCCACTCCATTGCGTTCGAGGGCAATGGCGAAGGGTTCAAGTATATTTCCGCTGCTCGTTTCCTGGTATGTTTGCCGGCGCGGGGAACTAAATATTTTGCATATTTTTTTGGGTTTTATTTTGATGTATTGCATTTTTTCCATCTGAAATTGGTTTTCACGCATTTCAATGCCGATTTCGTATCGAATTTTAGTTATCCAATGCTCTGCTATCTTTGCTTGTACTATCACGTTTCGCTTGCTATCTAAACACTCATCACAAGAAATCGTTTCAAAACACATGTTTTTATGCGTCCATACTTTCATTTCGGTTCATAAAAATAGAAAATCTCCATGGAACAAAAAAAAATCTCATTCTCGCTTTTTATGCTTCCACCGGTTTGTTGTTTCTCCTCCTGCTTATTGGAAATGACGCAACTCGCCTATCTCATCGTACCCGGTCCGTTGCAGCAATGCCTCGAGCATAAAATAATGCACGCGACGAAACACTGCAGCTGCATATGTGATCGGTTTCAGTTGTCAATGTTTACACAAGCGGTTCGGGGCCCTTTGACCGGATTACCCATAGATGCTCCAAATCCTACTCCCCAAAATCGATTCACCGCTGACCATCGTTCAAATATATAGCAACGTTGGCGGAATGTTTGGACAGAGCGTACGCCCCGAACAGCAATAAGTCGGTTTTAAATTATTGTTTGCTTCCGAGTCAAGCTGACACAACATGCCAGCGAACTAGCGATTAAAAAACGCTCGAATATTTCACTGGAAAAATGAAGCACATGTGGGCATTCGTTTACATTAGATAGCCAAAGTAGTGTAAAAGTTATAGTTGAATAATATCAATAGAACATGCTTGAATTGCTATCACGAAAAAATAGTTTATGTAATAACATTAATCAATTTTAATTAAAAAATCGTTCCTCAGTAAATAATGCCCACATCAAAACGAACGCCTTAATCAACGGAAACATCTCATTTTCCACCCGGTTCTGCTAGATTCTCCTTTACCAACGAATCGAAAGCCATATGAAAACTGAACCCTCCGGAAACCGTCATAATTGGTCGATATGTTTGCTGAGATTTTAGTTTCATTCGTTTTTGATTGCTTTTGAGACAAACTGCAGCCTGGTGTATGCGGGCACAGCGATTCCATCCACGGGATTTGAGAACACCAGCTACGATGCAAACGCTTGATCTTGAAGATGGCTCTATTTTCACCCACTGCTCTCTTCTCTCAAACAGTTCCACCCAGACGCAACCAATTCAAACAAGATATCTTCATCTGAACCAGCTCGTCCCATACCACGCAGGCAGCCTGTGGCAAATTCAATCGGGAGCATAGCCCATTGCATAAAATGCAGAGAATTGCAGTTCGTGCACTGCTATCCGGCAGCCACCATCGGCATTATTTTTACCCCATGATGGTTAGGATGATTCGGTGCATTTCTATTTGCGCCTTCCTTCGGGCGGGCCCAATTCGTGACTAGTCAGTGTTACAGATTCCATTTCCACCCGAGCAATGGAAGCGCTTCTTTCTTCGGACCGGGGACCATGATTCGTAAAGACCATCGTGACCGTAACACATAAGTGATCGACGATGAGTTGGCTTGATTGATTTGTTACAATTGAGCGGCAAAGCTTGTGAGATCATCGCCCATATGTGCTGCTCTGATAAATTTCGTTTGCTACCGGGTTTTCCAGCATTTTTCGTAACGAACATCTGTTGGATTGGCGAGCAAAAACGTACTACAAACAGGAGATGCGGTAGAGGACTTCAGCAAGACATCGAGCAGAAAAATATGCACTATCCTAAATTTCATTCTAATGGACATAAAATAAACCACTCTTCCCCGTGCAAAGCCTTTGTTCGATTTCAGTTTCTCATCCGCTTTCAAAAACTACATTTTATCCTCTTTCAGTAACTTTTCAACATAAATTGATCTGGAAGGATCTTTCCCTACGTCCCCGCTTGGGAACGAAAGAGATCTTCCTTTTTTCCCTGCCAGAAGCTTCCAACCACTTATCGTACGCACCACATTGTACTCCATCCGGATATTAAATATTACGCGAGAGTATCACCGTCCCATAAAGCTCAGCACACCGTAGAGCCATTGTGATCGGCAACGTTCCGACTAAGCAGCGTAATGGCTTTGCTGCATTAAACGGCCCTTCGCTAGCCCCTCGTTTCCTTGCCACTGATAGCACCCTGTGGCATTTTTTTAAAGGCACATCCGGGTTCTCAGCAACATTGGCAAGCTTCATCCCGTGGATGTGTGTGTGTGTGTGTGTGTGTGTGTGTGTGTGTGTGTGTGTGTGTGTGTGTGTGTGTGTGTGTGTGTGTGTGTGTGTGTGTGTGTCTGTATCTGTATAAGGACTTTGTCGCTACCGAGGTTTTTAGTCATACCGGCGAGTTCATAAGGGAACGAAAATCCATTGTGCAAGTAACGAATAGAATAAACTTTGCATCGTTCAGCCTTAATCTGATCGGAACGGTATTATCCACGTGGGACGCCGCAGGGTTCTTAGTCATCTTCCTTTTCGTCCACTGTCCCCGTTTAACGCTCCATGACCGGAGTTTGACACGGCACGGGACAACGGGTAGTGTGCGGGGCGATAAATTTGCATTTTTCAATTTTGCACCCAAAAAACCGGGTCTCACCTTGCCCGGTGGACCTTGCGGGGCAAAGCAATCCTTTTGGCAATAAAAAGTTGTGTGCACACGAAAATCAATTCTTGGCCTGCAGAAAGCAGGAGGTAACACAGCAACCGATGCGCGAAGCAGTGTTTAAACGGTTGAATATTCATTTTCTGTAGTTATGTTTTTATTCCAGACGTTTTCCTAGATCATGACTGTGCTTGAATGTTGATGTTTTTATACGAGATGATGCGTTTGTTTTTGCATGAGGAATTCACAAACCTTTTTTGCGGATTTTGAATAACCATAAAAGGGCACAGAATCTTCAAAGATATAGTTGAAGATAGATAGTAAGATCTACAGATCACATTCCGTTTGTTTTTGCAGCTATTTGACTTTTTCTTATCTGTATACCTGAAGAATCTAACATTGATACAAGTAAATTGAAGTATCGACGCACATTTTCAGCACTTTCTAGACGTTTAGCGTTTTTCAAGCATCTCAATTCTTACAATTACGCCCACTGTGCAAAAACGTTGGAGCGTACTGTCATGTTTGTTTACATTCATGACCGAATATTATTATTTAAATTTTTTTTTGTGTGATAATAACTAACATAACCCTTTGTTGACAACGATAATTTAGTGTGTTGATTACATTGTTATTACGTTTTTCAGAATTTAACATGAACTCTTTATTTGGGTTGCTTATCAAAATCGCGCCACACAATTTGTTGACAGTAAATAAACATACCGCCAACGAAGTCCAGCGCGATTCAGTTTTTTTAATAAACAGATTGACCATCTCGCCAATTAAATCGCTGTAAGTGTAGAAACTGATTTAAGTCATATTTTCTTGATTTAGTCATGTATAACTCTGTCTGACTTTAGTC
>JXXA01015534.1:0-11917 GCA_000956255.1 Anopheles punctulatus
TCTATGACGGAATGTTCAAGCAACACGTATCTATTTCGGGATACCGTGCTCTGGGTGGGTTTGTATGCTGCATGCGGAATGGGGCACATGCTTCCACCGCGCAAAGGCTAACCATATCTGGGCCGATGTCGGGTTTAACCGGCTGGCCGCAAAGAAAATGGTGCTGGCTGAGTTAAAGACAGAAGCTTTCTTATAGCTATTTATCGATTGTAATTTCTCGATTGTAAGTACTTGAATAAAATTATATATTCATTTCAATGACAATCGAAACCGATTGTGCAAGACCAAACCACCACATAACCATGGTAACCGTGCTCGATAGAGCGAGCTGTCAAATGGGGCCACAGCAGCAAGCAACGTTATCTAACACAGTAGTCGGTGCGTGTGGTAAATTTTTCACCGCCAAAAATGTACTCATCGATGGGCTGGGAAAAACAGGCCACGACTGCGCGTTCGGGTACGTCCTTTCCTCTCTAAGATCATCAAACACACAAACACACACATACACATGTAGACACAGAACACACAGCGCCGGCGGGACGAACGATGGTGTAAAATTAGCCCGTAATCGTTTGCTCATTTCGTCACCAATCGTCAACCAGCACGAGAGCAGTTTAGAGCCAAACTAACGGATGGAAACCGAGGTTTTCAGCGGCGAATACAGTTACAAAAAAAAAAACAAGGCTACAAAACGACGGTGCACTGTGTGTTTTGCAGGCCAGGCAGTACGGTTCGGTTTCCCAAAAGATGGCTGTGAAAATCACACTGGCAATCGACACTGCTGCATCAGTCCCTTTTCTTTTTGCACGACGCACGGTCATTCTGCTTTCCCATCCGCGAACAGTCAGGACTAGCACCACTGTTCCCCGCATGCATGCAACTTTATTGCGTAACGCGCTTTGGAACGTGTTTCGTTTTCCGCATTTCACACACCGGACTTTGTTTCGGTACGAGCGTCGCGTTCACTGCGTTCAAACTGTACCGTACCGGACGGGTTTTGCACTTTGCTCACGCGGCCAGGGTGGCAGACTACAAAAAGGGCAGAAACGTGCCGATGACTGTCGATTTATCAAAGCCCTGTTTTTTGTTTTGTTTTTTTTTTGCAATATCTTTCTCGCTGGTTCTGTATCTGCTCGCAGCTGGTCGTTCGCAAAGCACAAGTTCCAAAAGGAGTTTTTGGTTCAGGGTGGTGGTTGGAACACTTACTGCTTCTACAAGAAAATGAATGTACGCACTGATCCGGCGGCCGTCGTCGAACTCAGTGTCACTGCAAGCGATGACTGACTCGAGCAGCACCCGGGACCGTCGAATCCGGCCTAGAAATGGTCGACCCGAAGCGTTCGCGATCGTGTTCCCCGTACCCGGATCCTCTCGCTCACGCCAACGTGCGTAGCGCGATCGGCAGAGAGTGAGTGTGTGTTTGTGTGAGTGTAGATGCGATGCGTTCGGGTGTTGCCGTTGCCGTGTACCCAGCAAAGGATTGCACACCGCTGAACACCGTGCGGTTCGTGCCGGGTGGTTCTATTTTCGTTTGCGTTCGCCTGTGCGAAGAACGGTTGTGTTCGTTTTTTTGTCTATTTAATTCTGCTACCGCACCAGCGGAGGGTTGCAGCGAATGGATGGAAATTTCACCCTGCACGGCCCTTGGTTATCGGGGCGTGGATGGATTTACTCGCCTCTAGACGGTAGTCGGTATGTGTGTTCGTCGCTTCGTCGTGCCGTCCCGTCGAATCGGTGGCGAAGTGCGAAGAATAGCGAGAGCGTGGGTTAATCTGCGCAGATCGGTTTGAATGTTGCCTTTAATTCTGTGTCTCATCTTCACAGTTCTTTGCCTTTGATTTGCTTTCCGTCTGGTTACCGTGCACTGCACACCACAACATATTCCGTTGGTGGGCAACAGTACGAGCAGCGGGGCAAAGGAGAGGAGAGTGCAAAATTTTCAAATGGTGCACCGCACCACAAACCCATACACACGCCCGGGAGTGAAGCGTATGAAAAAAAAAATTCACCCCAACGCAGACAAGATCTCATTTATGAGCGATCGCGCAAAAAGGGACCTGGGAGACAGGTGGAAGAAACAAGTCTTTCCAAATCCATTGCTCAATCGGTACCAATGCGTTTAGCCGAGCATCCGATGCATTCCGCAGAGGAGTGGGTATTTAAAAAAAAGCAACTAAATCGAACGCCCACGGTACAGCTCATTTTCTGAGCGCACCTCACCACCCAGCGTACATTCTACACACAACACACACAATGGGTACCGTTCGGTACTGTTGGCACTCGCACCGGATATTACAACATCGTAGGAGCAGTGTCGCACGAGCGAAAGCAATGCGCTGTATGATTGGCAGGCGCAAGGCAATTATTACTGCCAAGCTTGGCTTGGCAACATTGATTCCATCAACAGTTGGCGATCGCGATCGTTTGCGTTCGATCGTACGGTGGTCTGCTGCATGCAATGCGAGAGTTATTCTTGGCATTCGAATTGATAAATTTTACTGTCTCCACGAGCGCCTTACTTCCTCTCTTCTTTCCTCTACGTACAGTGACATTTGAGAATTTGATTTCCTACAAACTACCGGGCGTCTCCATATCGTCCCGGTTAGTTTGTAAAAACTATTTTTAAGGGGTTATCCATTTATTAATAATATTTTCCTACCATTGTTACGTTACCGGTGGATTTTATACTGTTGGAACGGGAAACTGCAAATGCAAAGATTTTAATAAAAAATACACCACTCTCAACGATTTAGAATGCTGCGCGTCAAAACGTGTTGGCTAGTAATTGTTTGAATTTAATGTTAGTATTACATTTAGTTTGATTGAATACACTGCATCATGGAATAAAAATCGATTCCAAAAGTATGTAAAAACGATATGAAAAGAAATAAAAAATGATTCTTAATTACGATGGAGACGCCCAGTTGTTTGTAGACAGTTTGAAGCAATCACAAAAAAAACCTTTGTAGAATAAAGAAAATCCATCCCAGCAGGCCACGACGCACATCGACAACCACCTGTTGTATAGTCAAATTGGACGTAAAATGGGTTGCCCTCCTAACACTGGCTGATTGATACCACGATGACTGCCGTAAGTAGCTCCAAAACGGTTTTCTCCAATCCACCGTGATCGATGGAATGCCGTCCACCGTAAGGGGCTAACTAAATGTGGCGTGTCACCGGTTGACGCCGGCAGCACCAGCCGGATCGGAGTGGACCAAATTTCACGCTCCACCAAGCCGACGTCATATCGTGACAGATAAATATAATTTCTTAATTTCGAACACGGCCTACGCCCGCATCGTTTGTGTTGGTGTACCACGGTGTCAGTTGAGAGAGAAAGAAAGAGAGAGAAAGAGAGCGAAATAGAGATAGCAACAGTCACGATGATGCAAGAGTGTGTGCGTGTAGCTATTTTTTTTCCAATCCACCGTATGGTATGCGCTGGGGCGCTGTGACCCGGCCAGAAGGCACAAACTGGGTCGGGAGCCACTGCGAGGCTCGGTTTCAGCGAGGTTCTATAGGGAAACGATCGTGCGCTGTTATTTATAACGTTCGAGCACGGTTCCTTACTGCACCGGTGCGGATGGTGTGTATTTGTGTATTTGCCTATTGCCTCGCTGACGAACTACCGTAGACTACCGTCGACACCGTCGACACCGTACGCCCGCTCATACGATTCACTGATCCGTAAGCAGCTCCGGCAGGTGGTTAATCATTCACAGCAGAGTGCAAAACCAAAAAAAAAAAACAAACGGTAAAGAAACAATTTTTCAAGCTCAATGAAGCATTATCGTTACCCCGGCCGTAGCTTAATGGGACTGCCCACGGCCGGTGCATTTGCTTGCATACTGTAGCAGCAAAAGGTCGTCAGAGCGAAGATTTTGTACATCGTTTGCTTGTGGGGTTTTTGTGCGATCAAAACCAGGCGTAGCGTATTTCGCTTACTATATGTACAAACAATGACTCCACCAACAATCGCTGCAGTCGCTGAACCCCTTTCTGGTGGGGTGCGATTTTTCCTGTTTCTTTAGCCTCCCCCCCCCAAGAGACAATGAATTACCCCACCATCATTAGCTCCGCTGTAATTGCAGCTACATTCCTTCTTTCACTCGCCCATTTGTTTAGTTGTTTTGAGGATGCTATTTATGCGACCTATTTTTAGGATTTCGGTGCGATTTCGGGGGGAAACACCCACAGGCATACAAATGACAAATCAAACGCAGCAAATCGGGGCCAGACCAGGCCAAGGAACGCACCGTTTTTAATGCTACACGGGGACGATCTACACCTTCGAGAGGACTAGAATGGTCGACGTTGGTAGCATTGGAAAACGCTTTGAGCCGTTTGTCAAAATGTGTCAATCGTCGCGAAAAGCACAACAAGACACAAGCGAGGAAGGCGAATAGATAGCGAGAGAGAGAAAGAGAGAGAGAGAGAGAGAGAGAGAGAGATCTTTGCGATGCATAAATCTTTGTATGTCCGATCGCTGAATGTCAATGGTCGAGCGGGATGAGGTTGTGGTTGCCAAACAGGATAATTAAACAAAACAACCTGCATGCTGCACTGAAAGCGAACGGACAGGGTTGTCGCAAAACCTGGTGTTTGCTAAAAATATGCAACCCTTCAAAAAAAAAAAAAAAATCTATTATGCCGATGCGATACCCAAACCAAATAATGCAACAAATGTGGGTCTGGTAAATGTTTGCACATTATAGTAAATTCAAACCAGTGTACAACTGTGCTAGGAGACCGATTTTCCTTCAAACGTGATCTAGTGTGTGTTTGTTATAAATAAAGCAATGTATTCTTTCAAAGACGTTCCAGACATTTCGAAGGTATTGAAGTAATTTGCACGCTTCACACAATTCCCACAATTTTTAAGATTTTTTTTTTATTGCTTGAGAAAGAAATATATGCCCTCTTGTACCACCTTCGAGAAACAGGTTCTCTGCCCACGCACAGCTAGTGAATTTTAAACCGCTGACAGAGTTTTGTTACACTGGCTCGCCCGCTCGCTGACCACGGCGTGACGTTGGAGTTTGTTTGAGTTGTGTATTTGAAACGATAGGCTATTTTTCACTTTTCCACGCTATTTACACCCACCAGTTCAGCGATCAGCTTGGTGCCACTGGTGTGTGCTGGCGACGAGCGACGGAATCTTCCCAGCGGAACACAAGTACCGATCGGATAATGGGGAAATTTGGTACGATATGAAGAGAAAACAACCTGCTGGTACGTTCCGTGCGTACCAGTTAGAGACTCCACGTACACATATAGTTGATAACACCGGGAAAACGAGTCCGGGAAAGAAGGTCATCTGGTAGTGGTGGAAGCGACCGAAAGAGGCATGGAATGGATGTATTTTTAACTCGACAAATAATACAAGAAAATCAATCTATATCCGTTCGGTGTTAATGTGCTTCGAGACAATACAGCGACCGTCATATGTGGCCTGTTTTGGTTTGCGGATGACATCACACGCTACCAGGCGCCTCCATGCTTGGTTTTTTTTCTCGAAGTTTGATCATTAAAGAGAAACATTAGTTCGACAAATTTCTGTAAAACTTAGAGTGTATTTGATGTACGATATAACTGTCTGCATGATAATGCTTTAAAGTACAAACAAAATTGAGTTTTTTTTATAATAAAAGCCATGAACATACGGATCAAATGATATTTGTACACATTATTAAGCCTGAATAAAATCGACCTATAGTAATGTTTCGTACAGATCATGACCGCACCAGTTCGCAGGGCAAACGATCGAGAGCAAAAACACCAAAGTTTTATGACTGAAATGACAATACATCGGGGACATACCACAAAGCCCGCCTCATTTGATTGCTCAATCAAAATATGATTCATTTTACCGGCGATCATGCTGTGAACGAATCAATCATGTTCGTGAAAGTAAGCTTACAACGCGTCAGTTCAACGCGCCAACGCTCGAATCGCACTTCGGGCCACCATTGTTCCCTAACGCAGTGCAAACCAGCACGGACCAGAGGGTGGCCTTCGGCCGGTGCCAGCCGCAAGGTGCCAGGTGAGATGAGAACCGTTCGGAACCGTTTGCCATTCGAAATAGCTTTTTTTGTCGTACAGTGGTAAAAGGTTTTCTTGCCCTGCTCTTCTTCTGCTTCACACACGGTTTAGCTTCGGGTCGGTTCCGAACAAGCGCAACCGAAACGGGTAGGTTTATTTTTGTACATCATTTCACTCCGCGCTTACCGCGTTCCGTTCATCCCGGCTCAACCACATCCTCGGCGCATCCTTCTCGCCTTGGGCATGCACACACAAGCGTTGAGAGCGCGCGCGCGCACACACACCGTACGCACCCGACGATACTCCATCGCGATCGGATGGCATAGTGCGGTCGCGTGTGTATTATTTAATTCGATAAATATAGAACCTGCACGAATGCGGCACGGTTAGTCACCGTGCAGGAATGAAGCGAAGCAAACATGGTAGTGTGCTGGCGCTGGCCCGGTCTACGTGCGCCTGCGCGAGTCACAGTACGGTGCGCAAACGTGTCTAGTTTTCTGTTCGTGTGCGGGTGTGGGGTAGGGTGAAGCTGATTTGGACGAGATTTGTACGAAACAAGCCAACCGACGGCTACACAACGCACTGTAGCCGTGACGATCGCGGACGCACCACCAACACACGGAACTTTAAATCCGCTTCGCACCCCACTGGCACAGGGGCGGATGGGTTTGAATGAAACGAGAGAGAGAAAGAAAAAAGGAAGAAAAAAACTCCCTGTATTTACACAGGAACATGGGCCGCAGGGTCCGAATGTTGGGTGTGTTTACATTTTGGACAAGAAGGTTAGAGTTTTTTGGAAATTGGAATATTGCGACCGACACACACACACACGCTAGGAGGGCAAGTGTGTGGCGCAGTTGTGAAGCGTGGGTGTATTAGCCATACCGATTGGATCGAGAATCCAACAAATGGTGGTTGACGAAACGGTGTTTTGCTATCAATACACACAACGTTTTGCTAGCTACACATGGTTAGAAGATTTGAGCAAAAATTAAATAAACAGCATTCCAATTTAACATGCACTTTAAGTACAATTTTAATTCCGAATTTCTAGATGAACCAGAAAAGATTCTTTTTACTAGCTAAAGATAAAGTCTAAAATCGTTTCTCCAATGATGAAGTCAAAACAAGCTAATTGCAGTCTAATGCATATTTCGTGTACATCCCCTATACTAACAACCACGGACGATTTATGGAACGTAGCAAATTTGTAGAAATATGAATGCTATCTAATTATACGCATAGCACGGTGGTGAACATAAAAAGAAAACAATCACACCACCGACCATTTCCAATGCCATAGATATGCCAGCAGGCTTAAAACACCCTGGCGATCATAAATTTTTCGTATGTTTGCGTGTTTTCTTCTTCTTTGCGTTCTCGGCCACCGGTAATCCCTTGGGGCGTACTTTTCTAACGAACGCCGTTTTCGCTTTCCTTGGTGCACGGAACGTTAGAAGATTTTTCCAGTACTTTCCATCACTTTCGCCATGGCCTACTCTGGGCGGATAGCAGGTGCAACCGAAGGTGGTAGGAGCGCGCGTTTAATACCTCATTTCTGTTGCGTTTCGATCTGAACGATTGTAGGCAGTGATGGTAAAGTTGGGTAGTTCAGGGATAATTTACAACGGTTTATATCAACTCAATCGACGTAACTAATGCTAATATTAAATGTGTTTGATAAAACTCAGATTTTGATCCCGTGGTTCAGTGTGGTAGATGTTAGGATGTTGTTATCTTTGCTTTAAAGCAGTAAGTAAGTACGGAAGAATCTCGAAGACAAGTTTAATTAACAATGAGATTTCGCTGGCCATAGTTATACTGGGCAAAACATTTTTTCGATGCAATTTTCTAGATCTCATGATGATTTTATTTGTCTGGAATATGGTTCACTGTCGTGTAAAAAGCTTTATCGATCGATAAATGCCGCATTCACAATCTAAATGTGATTATATTATGTCAACTTTGCTGATGGGCGATCAGATCTGCACACTCCCATATGGTCTAGTGGCTAGGATATCTGGCTTTCACCCAGAAGGCCCGGGTTCGATTCCCGGTATGGGAAGAAAGTTGTCTTTTATAATACCGTCGAATAAATTCAAATGAACCGTTTATCTTTGCAGAAAAAATACACCGCGGCTGATTATGGTAACAGTATTTGGGATTTGTTTGTATTATGTGTTGTTAAAAATGTTTATTTTTTCTTATGCTATTATTGCCAGACCAAAACGAAACAAATACAACATTGCAGTGTACACGACTTTATTCATTCTGTTCTGTATCATCCATATAGCAGGTACGGCACAACTGTGCACAATGAACATTGCAGACATACTTACCGCAACCATGGCACGAGATACGCGTAGTCTTGTTGCGTGCCCGGCCACACAAAAAGCAGCGACCCCGACCACCCCGACGGTTTTCCAACGTTGGTACAAAGTCATACTCTTCCCTGTTCAAGCCGAGAAACATGCCGATGCGTTGTTTTAGCGTCCGCGATATTGTTCTGTTGTCCATTCTTCGGCGAGCCTGCGGACGAAGAAACTCGAGCGCCATATCGACCATAAAATCGCGACGAACACCCTGTTTATCTTCATCTGGATGGTTTAGCTGATATATGCACCACGCATTAATGGCACACAGGTTCATCAAATTAAAGAACACAGCTAACGTCCACTGACGGGTGCTTCGGGCAACGTCGTACTTTGTGTACGTTTTCTTAATGTCACGTATAGCATTTGTCATCCGATTGTACAACTCTACCAGTTGCATTTGATCGAGATCGGTTTCACCGCTTGTTTCGGTATCGTCCTCGACATGAGAGGACATTAGTAACAGCACATCTTTACGCTTGGTTACGTGCGATATTAGGGAGATCGAGTCATGGTACGCGCTCAACGTGCAGTGCACTGGGCGGCCCTTGCACGACGTAAAAGCCTTGGGAAAGTCCTGGTTAGATTTGTTAACCTCACCTATCACCATCGTGCGGCTGTCGTACAGTTTCATGATTAACTCGCGCGATGTAAACGTTGGCCCGAGAACGACCGTTTTATTTTTCCCCTGTATGGGTTCCGTCATTCGCATCGCCACGTCGGTCGGGGCGTAGCTCAAATTGTACGGATTATGGTTATTTGGCACGCAGATTTCTAAGTTGCTAATGTACGACGTGTCACAGTCCACAAGCAGATGAAATTTGAAACCAATTTTACCAGGTGCTTGCGGCAGATGTTGCCGGAATTCGCACGTACCTTTGAATTGTATGAACTGTTCGCTGAGCGACAGGATTCGTCCGGGGCGAAAATATTTCTGGCAATTGCTAACGATACGCTCGTAGATGGCTCTTATCGGTGCTAGCTTATCGCCTTCTGTATCATCAAGCGATGTAGCAGGATCGTCAAAACGTATGTTACGTATGAGAAAATGGTACCGGATCGAAGTCATTGTGAGGTAGACCGCTTCTATACCGGTCCCTCGTTTACTGTCAAACAGATGCTCAATGTTTTCTCGTGCATCGCGCACCGTTCCAGCAATAAATAAAATACCCAGCAAAGCAACAATCTCCGTCTCATCCGTCAGGTTCGCATCCCGTTCGCGGGCATAGTTGGGTTGTTCTGTCTTAATCCGTTCGTTGGTGTATTCGGTTATCATAGCGATCACATCGGCATCCAGAAATAGAGATAAGCATTCGCCCGGACTTCGTGCCGATTTTGCCAGCCCAATCGGTACGGATCGTGCCTGTGCCACTTTACGCACCGGGGCACCGGAACGCTTCGGCCTTTCGGTGTTCCAAACGGAATTTTGTACATCTTCCACAGCAAAATCTATGCTTTCGATTTTAGTTCGTATGGAAGCGTTCTCTTGTTTTATGGTGCCGATTTCCGATGGATCCAGTTCATCGGATGTATCGATGTATTCTTCAATGTACTCGATATCCTCGAATATAACATCTTCTTCCTTTATGTTCAGTGCAGGACCTTCATCCGACAGCCAAAGCTCATTGGCTTCTTCCTCCATTTTTCGTAACCGTACGGCTGGAAAAGGAAGTAAAAATTGTAGTAAATCATCTACCTCCGACAAACTACATGACGTTTTACGAACATTACCAATTTATTCGTTGGAGAAATATTCGAAAATTTATTAACGCATCGGGTTTATCCCGTGTATATAATCGTAAACAGAACTGCCTCTGCAAAGTCGCTTCGGAGGTAAATGTCATCCGCACTGTTCTGAAGGCTTTTTCTTTCAAAGTACAGTTTGTTGTTGCGGAAGAATCACTGGTTTTTTGCTCTAAAACTCACAATTTATCCAGAAATGTACTTATTTTATATCCTTTATGGATGAAAATTACGTTTTTTTTACGTTTTTCTGGGCACCGCACGCGTTTGTTGTTATTCTCGATGGAGGGAATGACAGAAGCGTGGTGGTGTAATTTCCCTCGAGGTGTAACTGTGTGGTGAAATTAGAAACGTCGCTCGCCAGAGCGTCAAAACCACGTTGAGTTTTGTTTCGATTGTGAATTGTGTTTTTCTCTCTGCCGGCAAAATGAAAGAACGAATTTTAACAAATAATGAAAAATCCTTCGTACAAAAGGCTATTTTGGAATCGATCGTAAGTATTGGCGAACGGTTGTGCTATGGCTTGTTACTTTACATCAGCATACATTGTTGGTGTGTAATTACTTTCAGCGGGTTGACGGACGAAACCTGGATGAATTCCGCAAACTACGCATAACCTTCGGTAGTGAGTGGGGCTTAGTGCACGTAGTCCTTGGTGAAACCAGAGCATTGGCTCGAGTCACATGTGAGGTAGTAGAACCCAAAGCGACCCGACCGAACGAGGGAATGGTTTTCGTGAACGTTGAGCTGGGCCCAATGGCAGCACCGCACTTCGAGGGAGGTCGCCAATCGGACGAGAGCGTGCAGCTGAATCGTATCCTGGAACGTGCAATTAAAGATTCCGGCTGCGTGGACCTTGAATCGCTATGCCTGGTGTCGGAGGAGAAAGTGTGGAATCTACGAATAGACGTAACGGTACTGAATCACGAAGGAAACGCGATTGATTGCTGCTCCATCGCTGCTTTGACGGCGTTAGCTCACTTCAAGCGACCCGACATCACTGTCGACGGCGAGAACGTGATCGTACATACGATGGAGGAGAAAGAACCCATTAAAGTGACACTGTTCCACTATCCGATCTGCGTCAGTTATGGCATCTTCAACCAGGGCAAGGTGGCCATCGCCGATCCCACGTACCTGGAGGAACGTGTTGCTGAAGCGAAGATGGTTTTCGGTATCAATTCCTACGGAGAGCTCTGCGGACTGCATCTCGGCGGCACAACGCTAACGAGTGCCGACCTTCTTCTGCGAACATCCAGAAAGGCAGCCAATCGTGCGCGTCTGGTGGTGGAAAAGATAAAAGCCGCAATCGCAAAGGATGGTGCGGATCGTGAAATGGGACTACCGGTTGGATTCACAGAAGGTATCGAGCGTAACGAATCAACAGTACACGCACAGGATAGAATACAGGTTCGATTGAGACGTTTCAAACTAAAAATCGAAGGACAGGAGCGTTCAGATTCCGAAGCAGAAGAAGAGTATTTCGCTGAACATGATGAACAGGAATTGAAAGCATCGGCGCAAAATGAAACGGAAGAGCCAATGGCAGTCGATGATTCGGACGATGTGGTGGAAATCGGGGAAAATGTTGCCGTGCTTGTTCCGACGTCAAACAACAAGAGCAACCAATGGTTGACGGAAGAGGAAATGG
This sequence comes from Anopheles punctulatus, assembly GCA_000956255.1. Taxonomy (NCBI): domain Eukaryota; kingdom Metazoa; phylum Arthropoda; class Insecta; order Diptera; family Culicidae; genus Anopheles; species Anopheles punctulatus. The sequence goes on from JXXA01015534.1 coordinate 11,812, forward strand.
TGGAGGTAAAGGAGAAAACGGGCAAAAAGAAAGCTGGCGTAAAGCGTAAGAAGAACAGTCTCCTTAGTTGCGACAAAGGAGCCAACACTACGCAAGAAATTCATGA
>JXXA01015536.1:0-25008 GCA_000956255.1 Anopheles punctulatus
GAGAATGCGAAATGATGCGAAGAACAAAAACGACACCGAAGCGAGACGTTGAAGAACAAAAGGATTTTTCGTACACCTTTTCCAAACAGCAGGAGGAACGGCGTTCAAACAATGGAAAAGAGGTCGAGGCCACTTGTGAGATGCAATTTTGGGACACGAAAATGGACACTACAGTGGGCTTCCTACTGGCTGGGTTGGGTTCGAGTTACAGGCAGTATCCTAGAGGGCTAAAGTTCTCCTAAAGAGAGAGATAGAAGGACAGCACGCAATCGAGATGTTTTGCAACCCAGCTCTATGAGTAGATGATGATTTGATCTTTTCGCTCTTCCGTGGAACTGGAGCGATCCTAGACTAGAAGCCTGTTTTCCTGGAAGATATCCGGATCGGGCATTTGACAGCCCGCATAAAGACGTAACTTGAAGTGATCAGGTCGCCAGAATGGTGTCTCAAACCCGAACTCGAACGCATCTTCAGAACCATCGGTAGTAACTCATCGAGATCAAGCTCGAGCTGAGCAGTTGAGACAGCGGAGAAGAGTTTAATTGCTGCTCCGTACGCGAAACCGGGTGCGAAGGAATATTTCCAAGAAACGGTCAACTCCGTCCCAGACGTTGGTAGCGTCCGAAAATGCAACCATAGTAGACAGTAGCCGGTGCCGGAGAAAAAATACAATTTCTTTCGCAAACATGACTCCATAAGCTGCCGGGATCGTGGCTGACCCAAAAAGCAATGGAACAAGAAATCCCGACCCTCTGCAGCTTCCTTACCCATTTGCCTAATCCGCTTAAGACAAGCCTTTCAAACGAAACTGTCTCGCAGCCGCCCGCATCTGCAGACAAGCGAAAGCCTAATGAAGACCACCTTCATCGGGTTCCGAAGACCTGGACGGTATTCAGGCTTGTGCACACACCTCATTTGCGTCGGTCGGTTCTGCCGGCCGGGTGCGAACTTAATCGCCTTGCAAACCGGTCCGCCGACGTATTCAAAGCCGAAAGAGTGCGCTCAGACCAACCCCGGAACCGTCTTTACCGGTCCCGAGCCGGTAACGCTTTGTCTTTCGGTAGACGAACTCGATCTTTACGGAAAGAGTAATTTCAAATTTCCAATTCCGCATCTCGCAAGACCGGCCCGAAAGGTGGCAGGTAAAGCTGGCCTGGGTGGGTTTGCGGGAAGTTGATTGCCGTTTTGTGCGAGTGCGTACTGGCATGTGTCTTTAAGATGCACAAGCAAAGAAAATTGAAACCGTTTTCGTTTTTATTTTGCGTTTGCTTTTGCAAAACGCAAACGAAATCGAGCGGAGCTGCAAGACGCAGATGCAAGGACACACCCGTCCTCGGTCGGGCTGCCATCGGGCGGCTGGATCGGGTGGTGCACACGTGCATAACCTTACCGAATTTCTTGCAAGATAAAAGTGTACGCCAGGTATTCGACGCTTTGACAATGAAGGGAAAGGTGTACGATGGCGTGCTGTGCTAACTGGAACACATTTCTGCAAGAAGTAGCAGTTTCTCGTGCGATTTTGGAGAGGAGATTAGGAGAAGATTTGTTTAATGAGTGTTGAGCAGAAGAGGTGCCTTCCTCTACACCTATGGAATATGTATTTATTTAAGATATAAGAGAATTTTTATCGATAGATCTTTAAATATATCTCTTCATTATTGAAAGCAGAAGTAGGAGTTCATTTGTTCCTTGGACAAAAAAAACTAGACATGTTTAGGAAAATAAATGCCTAAATGTTGCATATGCTCTTAAATAATTTACTTTACACAAGGTTGGACTATCACACCAACTATCATCATCTTTATCTAATGACACTTTCTGAAGGATATCCGATATGATCCTCAAAAACCTGTCTGTTTACGGTAACCCAACCCGGGAAGAGAGAACCAGTGCATTTTGTGCGAAAAGTGTCTTGCAAGAGCACTTAAACCCGTCAAACTTGTGTGCATCGCTGCAGTCCAAACACTCCTTCAACCAAAGCTGCAATATTACTCGAGACGAGGCAAATCGATCGAACCGGAAACGCAATTAACCTCGTCTCGGACGCATCGGAAATCGAGACACGACCCACATACGCAGTTGACAGTTTGCTAAACTCGTTAAAGCCATAGCACACCCACTCGATCGTGTCTCACGCGCGTAATGTGTCGGAGAAAAACAAAACAAGTGGAAGTAAGGACCAAAAACCCAACGACAGCCAAGTGCAGGACAGGCGAGTTGTTTGGACAACCGCTAGAGGAGTTCGCGATCGTCGCATCCCTCTTAAAAGCATCCCTTTTTTCCGGGACATCCCGGGCTTCGAATTTCAACGGAAGCAGTGCGACGCAGAAGCGAAAATCTTAGCAATAATAAACACTCAAAACAGAACCGATGCACCACCGGAAAAGCACTTGGTCAAGTCTGTGCTGGCCCCGAATCGGGACACTGTTGCGTTCATCATACTACTTTCCCATGGTGGCACGCTTGGTTGAACAACTTTGAAGAGGCAGACTGGCTTAGGGTTGTGAGAAACAATAAGAGAAGAGGCTTCCGCCCGGCCGACGGATGTAGAACAAAGTGTCCAGTGTCCAGTACCTGCTAGAGTTTGAACTGCAGAAAGGATGGTATGATGCGCGGATTGAACGGTGGGAACTGTGTTGCGCCGAGTTGCAACACCATTGAAGGAGTTTTCACCGAGCATCACGGGAGATGCAGGAGATTAATGCGAAACCTTTTCGAAAGTCTCTTACCCTACTCCAGTAAGTAAGCCACAGCGCGTTGATTGGCAGGCAGGTTTGGTTCCTTCCAGCACACACCTCAAAGGAGCCGGTCAGTCGGAGGTGTTGAGGTCGGATGCGGATCCGACACGGTTTTTGGTCGACGGGTATTTTTCCATTCTTCTGCGGCATACAATATTTGGCCGATGTTCCCGATTAATTAACCTTGCCGGCGTGATCATTAGCCAACACAGACGGAAGCCGATCGCATCCTTTTGTGCATAAGCCCTGCCTAAAGCGCAGGTAACGATAACGCATTGTTGTGTAGGCGAATTTCTCGGAAACGCTAGCTTCGTGCCAGCCCTTGCGATAAGGGACGTTCGCTCAAGATGGCTAGTTTTGTGATGAAATTTCCCGACTGACCCAACCATCGTGGGACCATAAGGCTCAGTTTTTTTAATTAAAAAAAAACCAGCATTAATATCCTTCATCTGGTCAGCGGAAGAACGCTCCGGGAGCCCTTTCATGGCCGATTCTTTCCACCGGCTACCGGGTTTCGCGAGAAAGCGCCGGCTCCTTTTTTCTCATTTTTCACACAATTTCACACAACTCCGAAACAGCGATGATCGAGCGTGATCGAGCCTTGCCGGCACCATGTTACTGGACCAGAACGAAAGGTTGAAAAATGATCATAACAATGGCGAGGAAGGGTATTAAAGGTAGGTCTTTGGGGTTTGATGCAACCGATACGTTCTCGAAACCAGCCGTGGGAGTTAGATTGAAACATTTTTAGCTGCTTGGAATAGTGCAAACGTAAAATATTTGAATATTTTATTCATTTAACACAATGCTCATCTGTTGCCGCGTCCATTCGAGCTGAAGCTTCAAAAGATCCACAAACACACCCAACAAAACGGTCTAGTTGTTGCACACTGGAGTGGCTGCTCCCAGGCCTGGAACCTTAAACCTATCAATTTTATACACGCTCATCGTATCGGCTCCCCAAAAATAGCACAACCCGCCATGACGGTGCTGATTGCGGTTTCCATCCATCGAGCCCAAACCCAACACGTCACTGAATCACTTTTTTTTCCAAAAACCATGCTAAGCACGCTAGCAGTTTTTCTTTCCCTTCGGTTTTTTTTTCGAGGCTACAAAATCAAACGTTCGGTGCTCTTGCAGCAGCAGTAACAACAACAAAAAACGAATCCTCCCCCGACCAGAAATACCTCATCATCATCATTGCGATTGATGGAATCATCTTCAATCACACACATTTCGCTCACTAGGTCCCGGGGCCACTTGAAACGTTTGTCCAGAAAGTGCGAACCAGCGCGCCAAGGAAGGAAGGAAAATCGATCCGCCACGCGTAATGGTGACAATTTCTTTTGCCAACGACAAAAATGCCAAGTCCACCGAAATTGAGTAGGTATCGAGTGTGCCCGGCGAGCGGACAGCTTACAGAAATCAAAAGAAAACTGTCTGCGAAGGGTGACGCGGGTAGGGAAGGTGTATGGTGAATAAAAAAAAAAAGAAAACGTCCCGAAAATGATTGTCATCAAACGGGATGGGTAAGATCAGGCAGATCTGTTGAGGTTTTTAGGATTTTTTCTACGCTTTTTTTTTTGTTGATGGACATACGAACGCACACCAGAAGGTGGACGATGGTGGATGATTGAGAGGAAAGAAGAGCGACAGTCAAACATGCGGTACCGCGTGGATGATTTATTGCTCACAGGCGAACACAGCATGTGCTCGAGTGGATGACTCCTGCACCGGGGTGTGTACGTGTGTGGTCAGTCGGTGTGCAAATCGATCATTTTGCACGGGTTTCCACCTCCACTCGCATGGGAGCTTGGAGTGCTCGAGTCTAATTTGTTTGTCACCAAATTGAGCCATTTCATGTTTTTCCTAAGGGAGAGAAAAGAAGGGGGTAGGACAAAAAAACGTTCACTCAAGAGTTGTAAAGTTCTCAATGAATGTGCGCGATTTGACACGCTGCTCGAGATGTCTCATTCAAGTTTCGTTCGAGAAACCGCACCGGAGGTCCTAGGACCAGCGTTGAATGGACGGTTGCCTGTTGCAAATTGCAGCTTTCACATCGTCTCGCTTTCCACTGATTAAGCCATCATCGATCATCACTTAACCCAAACACTGCACTGCATCCATTGATCGCCACCGACGTCGCCGTCACGAGGTACGCCGTGCCAGCGATAAGACTCCAAAATCTGAGCCGCATCTTTATCGCGTGTTCACGGGCCACGGGCCACGGTTCCGCTCGTTTCCCGAGCAAGCGTACCGCTGTTTGAACGAAAAGTGTAAACGTGGCGTGTCTGGTGTGGATTATCGGAACAGCACAGCAAACTTTCTCCTCCAGTGGCTCCGTGACTTGACATTACTGACCAACTTAACTTTTGAACCTACATCGGCGTGTGCTTATCGCTGGCGCAGGGAGCGTGCCCGAAAACGACCAAACCGTATTGAACGGTTATTGGCAAGTTGTGGGTTGTTTAATTGGGCAGCTGATTGGGTTATCTTAATCGGTTCCAGCGGAAGCTGTGGGGCGAAAGTCAGGTGCTCCACGGTGAGGGTGGATGCATTGATCAACGTGGGATGTAATCATCGTATTAAATAATGCCCGATTACTACAAGTACTCAAGGTTATTTCCGTTACTATTGTTCATGCGGTTGTTACGTAAGCAGTAGTATTTGAACCCGTAGCATCAAAACTCGCTCATTTGAAAGATATTTCAGCCAAATCAGTGTTTGACCATTACTTCATGTAATAAAAAAGCGAAGATATAGTAGATCCGTTGAATATTTTTTAAGGTGAAGGACACATTATCAGACGATAACTAAACATTTATAAGACGATTATTTTACTTGAGCAACAATCAAGTATTATAAGTTTCCACGATAGTTATGTTTAGAGTTGAATATTCCATACAGCAAAGCCTTATTTTCAAAGCCACATGAAACATAATGAATACATTCATGAAATGAGTCTAGAAAACTTGCGCAAGCGAACATTGAACTGTATAATCTAAACCCTAAAGCACCGTGTAGGAATTGTTTGCATATGTTTGAGGCGTGTCTTTCTGAAGTCTTGCCGGATGAAAACACTCATTATCTACGAGCGCAGTACAACCATAAACAGCCACCGTTCTTCACATGGACACCTAAGATGCAACACTTGCTTGGCGCATGATCCCAGCGCCATGATAGAAGCACCCGAAATCAGCATACTTCTTTCTATTGCATTGCGACCACATCCTGTACCTCTCTTCCCCTCTCTGTCTCCTAGTCTCGTTTGCCCACGATTGGATTGGAGTGGAATTAATGAGCCAACATCAACGGCTGCACCGGAATTGGCTATCGACCGAGCCGTCAAAAACTCGTCAACGGAGCGGGGCAACAAACGGGAAACAACAAATAAATACGCAACCTTTTTCCCTCAAAAAGTGCGCCACCGTCCAGGAAAAGGCGAAAGTGCATTGTCCGACCTCGCTGATACGAGTCCGTGGCATCGGATTGTCGACCAAAATCTTCATCCTGCAACCCGCCGCTTGTGCTTGTGCACTCGTCCGGCCAAGGAACCAACCGGAGTTGCCAGTCGAGCGATGGGATTGCAAAAATCGCACCATCCCGCGTGCGCTGTTGCCCCTTTTCGGGCGGGCATCGCAAATTCGGCGCGAGCGGTGCGATAAGCTCGAACCGAAACCCTCGCGGCGCGATGCAGCAATGCATTGACCCCGTTCTTTCGAGTGCTAATTTTGTCTAAATAACCGAGCGATAAGGCCCCGGCATAATGGGTTTGCGCCGTGCTGGGGCTCGCTGTTTTCTGTGCGATTTGGGCGGGTCGGTTTTTTTCCGAAAACAAGACCCCCGAAATGCAACGCGAGCGGTAACAAGTGGTCATTTCGCCGATGCCCAGCAATAATAGGATCGTGAAAGTGTTAGCAACCACATGATCTATTACATCAGACGGTGGGCCGTTTGGCAAGCGTAGATTGAAGATGGGTCACGCTAAGGTCAGAACTGAGCTAAAGGCTTTAAAATCAACAACAACGGCGTAAAAAAAACCACAACGAGCGGAACAAGTTCGTTTCTATAATCAAAACCGCGAGAGCTCAATGTGACGAAGTAGGCATTTCTTTTGTTGTACCAACCAACCTTTACTAACAACAGTTGAAGTTAATTCGAATGCCTATTTAAGTGAACTTTTCGTACTACTTAACCTAGATTTTTTTTAATTTTACAAAACTCAAACTCTAGCTAGAGATTTATAACCACCAAAATCTATTTTTTATAGTCAGTTAGAAGGTACTCTGTTAGAAGGTACTCGGTTTAGCATACTCTACTTCGCGAGCACTCAGTACTTATTTTTTTAAATAAAATCTCCTATTAGCACTCGGCTCAGTCTTGTTAATCCTAAACAACCCATAAATCGATTAAAAATCGATACCTCATTCGCACTCTCTCTTTCAATCACTCTGTATAAAGCCGCATCTCCTGCCGTGAGCCCTCAACCCTAGCCCACAATGATAGCGATTTGATGTAGCCATTCTCGAACTGAAGCCAGCCCTGCTGACGATGCGAGTCCGACGGAAAAAAACGCCACGGGGAACAGATGAAATGAAATAAAACGAACCCACCACTTTCCGGTTGAAATGGAGGCCAAATTTTCGAGGTGTTGCACGAGCAACTCCTGATCGTTCCTCCACCGTTCGAGCACATCCCGGGGCAGCGACGATGATTTGTCGTTAATCTGGCGGTCCGATTGTCCACGGTTGCCGGTTGCTTTATTTGGCCACCAACAGGGAAAAAGGGATTGAGTTAACAAACACACAGACACACATTCCGCCCGGTAAATAATCAACCCCTTTTCGAAGCGGTGGACCCTTTGGTGCCAATTTTTCCTCAACGCAATCATTCGTCGATTGGCCGTTATGTATTTGCTGTTAATTCTGTTTTCGAACATTTTCGCACTCCTTTGGGTGAGTGTTTTTTGTCGTTTCATGTGAAGTGCGTGAACGAAATAAAAAAAACGAGTTGAGAGGGTTCGCTAAAAAGGGGTTGTCAATAATTCCCCTTTCGCATTTCGCTTTTTTTCTTCTCCGGATATCCCCTTCAATCCGCAACAATGGACACGCTTCGACATGCTATGCCGCTTTGTGTTTCCTCGGGGCTGCCGGTGTCATGTTTGGATCGAATTTGAAATTGAAAAAAAAAATGTTAAAATTTGTGAAAATTTCCCAAAAAATGAAACACAACCAACCCCCCTAGTAATAATTAGTTCAGCGCACGCGCCATGCGATGGGTGCCGGTGCCGCAGCGATAGTGAAACGCTCGAAAGGGGAAATAAAATTGCATTTTACCCCATCACCAGCCTCACGGTGTTTCGAATGGTTCCTCATCTGGATCAGATGTGATCGGGTTTTGTTTTTTTTTCGGGTGATTTCTTGTTTTTTACAACATTTTTCAGCATTTTTTTTTCTTTCCCCCTTCTGCAGTGGACAAATGACGTGGCGTGGGTACAGGGTGTGGAAAATTGATGAAAAATTGACACCGTGCGCGTCGATTTTCTAACGGTTTTCTAAAATCGTATCGCAACAGCACAGTCCGTTAATGGTTTTCTGTTACAAGTCCGGGTTGATGTTTTGGTTTTGGTACCAATTCCGGCAAGAAATGTTAGAATTATGTACAACTTTTAAATTGATGAAAGATTTTTTTTTTTACATTTATTGAACGTGATCTTTCCTCAACCTGATTTTCTGACCTGATCAAATATTTCATCTTATTTTGTTTTTCATTTTCTAAAGTTTATTTCATCCTTTCATTCATTCTACATTGGTCCCACTAGTTCTTCATACTTTCATTAACATGAATAACCTCAAGAAACTAAACAAAGCAACTCTTTGGAAGCGATATCAAATGTCTTAGCTAGTTCTAAATAATCGAATAGCTAAATAATCATTTAGATAGCCTCCAAATCCCCGTCCAGATGTTACTCATTTAAAAATAAATCTGTAAAAAATCGCCCTGTAACTGACCAAGTTTGCAAACACGCAAACGATCGCTACGCTTGCAGGATGCCATTGTGAAGTGTCTTCCTGTCAAGTATGGGTCAGATCGATTCGACTTTTCCGCTTCCTACTACACCCAACAGAAGTAAAACATCTGCTTCTTGCAGACCGAAACGAGATGTGTGTGTTTTTTTTCGTTTGGAACGTGCTGGGGAAGTTAAAAAAAGCAGCATCTCGCCCGAGTTCGAACGAATTAAAACATCACGCACCTTTGCACCAACCGGAAGGTCAATCTCGGAAAAAATGGACCTTCTTTCGGGATTGAGCTTTAATCTTTTGGCCCACCGAATGTTTTAGAGGTGAGAGAGAGAGATAGACAGAAGAATTTGGGTAAAGACTTGCCCAACATCTTAGGCAACCGATCGAACGCACTCGTTACGCTAGAGATGTCCGAATCATCCCCCGGGAGAAAGGAATTAAGTTCCAGTTCCAGCTGGACTGAAGGACTCGCACTCGGAAATCGCACGAAAACACCCTACAGTGGACAATGACGATCAGGATTAACCGTCGATCGATCCGTTTGTTTCCCTTCCCAGCCGGTTTCCTGCGTTTGCGTTTTGGCGCGCACGCCGCTCGCTTAATGCGTCTTGTTAACAAGACCCTTCGGTAGGGTCCGGTCCGGTCCAGAAACATCCTTAAAGGCATACCGCAACAAACACATTTTGCGATAGTGCGTGCGTGTGTGTGTGTGTGTGCATGAGCGTGAAGATTTTTTAATTCCGTACGCAAATCCCAGACCCCCGTTCTCACGCGCTTGTCAACGGTTTTGATTAGGGACTTTCGCGCCCCTTACCAACCGTCACAACTTCCAACCGTTCGATTTTAATTGCAGTTCTGCATACATTGCCACCGTTTTCTGCCGCTGTTGCCCTTTCCGCTACCGTTTGCAAAATCACTTCAAATCACGCACCGATGACGAGATGTAAACTGATACGATCGTGAACGGGCTCTCTGGTGTGGTGACGTTGACCAGGCGGTCGCCTTTTCTCCCCTTCCCCCGATGACGTGTGAACGCATCATTTAATCAACGCATCATTCCTGGAGAGCTGGGAAAGAAAACCCGTGCACACGCTATCGGGCAGGAAAACTTTCACCAAATGAGTTGAATTGTGCGGAAAGTGTCCATCATCGGAGTGGCAAAGGTGGCTAGAGCAATGCTTGAGAAAATTGTGCTTGTTTCTAGCCAAAAGTATCACGAACATGTTTTGGGTTTCTCGAAATTATTTTGAACCAGTAGAAGAGTTTCATGTGATTTTTTTACGTGAATACTAAACTTACATCATGAAAACTTTGGTGAAGAAATCTGCGAGACTATATTTGTACTAAAAGTCTAGAATTTATTAACACACATTGAAAAGTAAAACATTTGCTTTGTAACTTTGAATGGAGGAACCGTTTTTATTAATTGAATTTATCTATTTACTTTATAAGGAGTTTCGCTAACTTCTACTTGAGTACCACGCACATCAAACCCCTATTTGATTAAGCTTTCCACCACTCGAGATGATGCTCAGAGCTAAAACTTCGCGATTAATCGATTACAACTTCAATTCCCCGTGTTTGGCAACGTGGAAAAAAACCTTACACTCACATCTTCCATCCACGCACACTTCTTCCAACGCATCCAACTCACGCCGGGAAGACGTGCGAATGACGGGTTTGAAATTAATACGCATCCGATCAACGATTTCGTCCGGAACGGAAGGTTATCCTAACTCTCCACCCATTCGAGCAGTGCGGTTCCCCGTGCGGCTCAACTACGGAGCCGGAGCCGGACAAAACGAGTTCCATTTCCGGTTACATTTACCGCTCGCTGATGGTCTCCGCCTTTACGCCATGCGGTGCGTTCGAAGAAGCCTCCACGAGATGGAAGCCTCCTCGGAAAAGAAACTATGGCAAACTGGTTTTTGGGTTTGCTCAAAATAAAAAAGGCAGGCGAAAAAATACATCGAAATCAATTGAGCAAAATGTCAACAACACTTTCGGGGCGGTTGGCGAGGAAAATGCGCCAACAAAAAACCCCTTGACCTCACATCACATCACGAGGTTCGCTCGGTAGCAAAAAAAAACGAAGTCGAGACCTGTCCGTGTATGAGTGTGTGTTCCTCGAAATCATCCAAGGCTCATATTTTCGGTGACGTTTGAAATAATATTATCATTCACTTCCTTTCCGAGTGCGCTCGCAAAGGAACTGGCAGGCGAGGGCAACGGCGGACGGTGTATCCCCGGAAGGATGGATTTTGAAAAGCCCCGAAAAGCCCTTTTTGTGTGCCACGGTAACGGCGATTGTCGTTAGCTAAATTCCGGTCAGACGTGCAATCACTCAATCGGTTTTCACTTTTCTGACGTTTTTTTTTTCATTCTTCTACTTTCCTTACAATCAAGCAGGATCAGGAAGACATTACGGGCGTACGGTTTACTTGCAGAAAGTTGAAGGTGTTAGGACTGCTTACGCACAGTTCGCACAAAAAATTGAAATCAATCAACAAAAGGCTGGTCCAGTTAAGCCCGTCAGTTTTCTTTTTAAAAGAAGTTCCGTACCTTTCCGGTCTCATAATCCGGTCGCCAAGGAGGAACTATTGTGAGGAAGCATTCCTGCAAACGGTCTGAAAAGAGCTCTCCTATTCTTGTATCTGTGCACAAGAGCACCAATGCCTGCCAGTTTCGATCCAACATAGCTTAAATCAGCCTCTTTGGATGTGATTTAAATTACGATTAAAAATGGGAATCAGTTTAAATCAGATGCTTCTACAAAAAACAGGATACTAGCGCATCACAAGACAATGATTAATAAAGGATCTCAATTGTGCGTGTTTGGAGTTGGAATAAACATGCACTCAATAAACTAATAATAGAAAGATGAGTATAAAGGAGCATACTACGCTCAATCTAGAGGTGATGCTATTCTCATTTCGCTATTCTATTCCCCGGCAAGGGTCTCTGTCATCATTCGCCCACCGAGCACGGGAGAGAGCATCCGTGACTGTGTGGAAGTAATCTAAGTTGGCTCCGACTGACACTTGCTGGCGTTGTCAGTTCGTTGCTACGCGTTGCTTCCTGGCCCGCACCGGAACGAAGGACAAAGCACGGATCACACCGTGCGCCAAAGCCTATACTGTCAACCGCAGACCTGCCGGAGGAGCACTCCGGTGTGATAAGATGGGTGGAAATGGGAAAGTTTGGTCGGTTTTTACCACTGTCCGAATCACTCATACAAGCGTTCAGCCGTTGGATTTATCGTTGTCCAAGGGTGGATGCGGCAACAAGCGTGTGTCTTCCGAAATATGGTAAGCATTTGTTATGGCCTCGTTGCGGAATTTGTCGCACATCTAAAGAAAGGTTTTCCCAAGAAAACTCGCTCAGTAATAGAGCAGTGGCTAGGTGAACAAGAAGACTTCGACCACGTCCAGAAATAGTACCTCCAGAAATACATGCTAACTAGCGGGTTCTTAGAGCTAAATCAGTTTTACAAAACCAGAATTACTCACTGGTCACTGGTTCCACACTAACCGTCCTTACCCTTTCCCGCATCATCGCACCGAAACCTTTCCAACTCAACTCTATTCCGAATTTCGTTCCAATAATCAGATGACCTCCAAAAATCACCGTCCGATAAGCCCCGGTCCCGGTTCGAAACTGCGTGCCCTTTGCTCCCTGCACTTCCAAGCGGACACACTCACGCTCCTTGGTGGACATAGGGTGGAGGAAAACCTTTCCACTACCGGGAACCCCCTCTCGCCCATCGGCACCCAAACCAATCCACATTATCAACCGGTTCCAGCATCGACTTATCAGCAGCAGCAGCAGCAGCAGCAGTAGCAGTAAGCTCGAATGCAACTTCTGCCACGAGCACAAGGGTGTGGGAAGCGCAAAAACTACCACACCACCATGACCCATCCCATCCCATCAACCCACCACCACCCCATTATCATCCGGCCTGCGGCGATCGTTCGCGAGTAGGTTTTTCGGTTATGTAAATGCACCGAACCATTTGCTCGGCTCATGCAGCATGCAGCGCCGTTGTTATCGTGCCTGTTTAGATGGTAGATGGTAGGTCTCGGGATGGAAACCGCACTGAAGACGTTCGTGATGGACTCCCAACACGGGGAGCGCTCTTTGTGCCCTGCGACACCTGTGCGACGGGAGGGAGAGCTATTTTTGACGCATATTTCAGAGGCAGCTGACATTGACCCGCGGTTTGGTGAGTTCAACCAACTTAGAATGTTCTTCTATTTTCAGGATGAACGCACTTCAACGTGAATTTGGACACACTTCTGAGCCTGAACCATTTCGGGTCGAGCTGTTTACTCACAATCGCTTTCAGAGTGCTCGGAAAAGAGGATTGTTGAAGCATGAATAAGATAATAAGAAAATATGAATAGTGTTCATTCATATGAAGGGCATTGGACCACAGAGTCGCTTTTTGAGTTATGCAGAAAAGGTCTTCCGTGGAATAGTGTTTTAAAAATAAACCTCCAACTTTCGATCGATTGATCACCATCATCGAAATAAATGTTTGAAAATGAGACTACGAGTACTTCCTGCTCGTTGCATGATTTGCATCGAACATACCAAAAATAATACTGATATAAGAAATATTACTTTAAGGAAATTGAAACACTGCTTCTGCGAATTCCTTCATTTCAATTACTTATATTTACAGAACATGTTTTCAGTCTATTTCAGTACTCATTCCACCTCAACATGGCGAGCCATTCAGCTTGCCACCCATCCCTCCTCGCACAGTCCTTTGTCTGTGTGACACGCTTTGCACTGGCGCATCGGGAATCGCATCGTCCATGGCCATTCAACCATCCTGCCCAAGCTGCAAGGCCACCACCATCATCATCACCATCTGCCCGGGTTCGGGGCTCGTGTTCGACCACACCGGCACACCGTGCAATCGTTATTAGTTGTCGATCGTTTCCGCATTCGGATTTCGGCTCGGAGAATTCAAAAAGTGCACTTTTTGCATCATTTTTCGGCTTTTACAGCCAGCACGAGGTGGGCTGTGGAGGTGAGGTGGTGCGAGTGTGGCGAACAATGAGGAGGGAACCAGGAACAGCAAGAAGGGAAACACCGGTCCGATGGAAACGGTAAACATGTACTTCACAGCAGCGAAGATAATGAAGGCAAACGGTAGTGATGAAAAGTACCGAAGCTGTAATATTTCTGTAGGATAGGGCTGATGTGGAAGTGGAAAGGATGAGGAAAATTCAATTCAATAACACACTATAAAACACGTTTTATTGCACGTTTTATGCATCATTTAAATCTTATTTTTAAGAGAATAAAATATTTTATGAAATAAAATAATTCTTGCAAAATATCAAAAAAAGCAAAGAAATCAGCCACCGTGACAATCTCAAAATCCTGAAATTAGAACAAAAATATGAATCGAAACAGAGGTAAAAAATAAACCAAACCGTTTAATGATCAATCCTCTCTAAGCACCGCTTGAACTTGTGGAAGCAAAAACCAACACAAAATCAGCGTCGAATTACAATACCATTTTTTTTACTTCCCCCGTCTGCGCTCTCCAAGCGAAATCCAAAACTGCACTATGCACTGCCCATCGGGATGGGTGCATCAGTTGGATTTTGTTCGCTGCCTTTTTCTTTACATTTTGAACATTTTATCCCTCGTATTTTTGTTAATTTTATAATGCTCACGGATGCTCCGGTAGTTTTTTTTTCCCTGCTTCGTTTCCTTGTTCGATTTTCGTCTCCCTATATCTCTCGTTCCCTTTCGCTGTCTTTGGTACCCTTCGCGCGAGTGATCCCACCTGCTTGCTGTTTGTCGTCCCATCATCCCCTCCCGGTCGGCTTACGCACCGAAAGTGCATCGTGCAGAGCACGCGCTCAAATGGATCGCGTTTGTTGCATATCACATCACCACGGTGTGTGATTCGACGCACTGCCAAAGACGACATCCCTCAAGAGGGATGCTCGAGAAGACGATCAAGAAAGGACATAAACATAACCAGGGAGAGAGAGAGAGAGAGAAAGATAGTCTGAGCCCGCAACAATCCCGTTTCTATCGGTGCAACAAAGCAAAGAAAAACCCCCAAAAGGGCGCATTAAAAAACGATCGGGCTGCCTTCCCCGTCGCTGGCGGCACGAGGACGATGAGACATCGCTCGAAGGAAGCATATAAAAAGTGAAATAAAAAACTACATACCATCCAAAGCGCGCAGGAAAACATCGAAGAGGACACATCAAACACGCATCTTTTAAGGTGAGCGTACGAGCCAGAGCTCGCGCGCGCGCGCGAGATCATCGCGTGCGCGTGTTACGTTTCGACGATCTCTCGACGATCTGTCGTCCCTTCGCTTTGGGGTGTGTGCGAGTTTTTTATTTCTTTTTATTTATAAGACACCATTCTCTTCTTGAATTACGCTTTCACGTTCCGTTTTGCTAGTGGCGCGCACGTGTTCGACCACGATTAGGTTTTTTTTTGTTATTATTAGGGGCTTCCTCTCATTCTTGCGTTGTCTCGTGTCGTTTTTGAGGGTTCGGTTATTTTTTTTGTTACCCTTGCCCACCGCCCCATCCATCCGATCCGCAGCGATCGTACGCGAATGGCGCGAGCCAATGAAGATTTAATTCGGGCCGGAATCGAGAAAGATGCTGCACGTGAGAGAAGGGGTATGTGTTCCCCCTTCACTTGACAAATGGCGATCAATAGTTTGACACTTCGGTGAGGAGAATGTTTACATGATCGGGAGATTATTGGTTTTTTGGCTCCCTTTGGATTGAAATATCATTAGACTTTGTCTGTGTTGATTTTCAAACTTAATACTCTTTTCTTCTCTTCTTTGTAGTAGGAGGCAAGCTTTTGATTAATTTATGTTTGTATTTTTTGGACCAAAGATCAATGGAAAGTTGTTATTAATTTTACTTTTTTTTTCAATTGCTAATGCACGCAGAATATATGTGAAAAAGACATACAATGTTTGAAATATGTATGTTTAGATCATCTTAGGAAAAAAAATTATGTAAATCTAATTTCAATTATCATTTTTTAATATACGGTCTTTTTCATTTTACTCTTGTGTATTTAGTTTTATCGAAGCGTAACACTATTACCGACTGCGTCTTTATGTTGCCCTGTTTGCATTCCTCCACTTAACTGTTGAACTTCTTACGTATGTAATTCTGCTTTTCAATGTACTTGTAAGTTTATCAGTACAAATCAATCATCAACAATAATACTTTACTACCAAAAAAGTCCTCTAAAATTGAGTTAATTCTTCAGCTTCATCAACACCTTTACCGATCCTGGCAGCTGTTGGTGCGTTCGTCCAATTTCGGGACGAAACGCAAACGGAACAAACAAACCTGTGTGAGAAATGCCGGCACCTCGCTGGAACCATCGCCATCGTCCCTTGCGAGCCGTACGCGTTTCCTGCCCAGCGTTGTGCTCCGCAAATATCACATATTATATTTTACGATATATTTGCTTAAATTACCGCACCGCACCGTTACGCACCGGTTTGCATGTCGGTCGGTCCCGTGTGAGGTGAAGCAGGGAGGTATACGTCTTGGAAAGGTGGTGGAAGGAGTCGTCCATCCGCCCGACAAAAACCGGCACCGAAACCGCCATAAAACGCAGCGCGCGTTTTGCTTTTATTGTTTGTTGACCCTTGGTCGCATTGTTTCCAAATTTTAATCCTAATTGTAGGGGGCCCCGTTTGTGCCGAAAAACCGACCGGGCCGACGGGTCCGAAATTGGCGGCGGTGGCGGCGGTACGCAAAAATCGCACCGCCTGCGCTACCTTCGCCCCCGGAGCACCGAAATCACACGGTGTGTTTGTTTTTATCTGGTATTATTGGCCGGGTCCTCCTACGTCACCACCCAGCATTGAAAGTTTACCAACAAGGGGTTGCTCCGACAGCGGACTCTAATAGTTGGCGATGGTGATGGTGGTAGGTAGCCGATTGAAGGCCGCCAATTCAACTTGTGCTGCGACACTACCTTGCGAATGTGGAACGACTCGCAGCGACTACCTAAGCACCACACTCACCCGGACCCGTTCAGAAAATAATCATAAAAAGACTCCTCCTCGGCTGGCAAAGGTAGGCGAACCGTTGACGGCTACGGGAATGGGCTGTGGGTAACGCTTTCTGGACCGTACGTTCGGTCATAAAGCCTTAAAAAGGGAAAGCATCGGGCGAAAGCCTGGCCGGACCATTCGGCCATTAAAAATCAAACGTCAAATTTGCAAACGTCAAAAAAGCATTAGAGCATGGTAGGCCATGCCATGCCAAACTGGACCGGTCGCGGTGATGTGATTCTGTGCTGGTGGGGTGGTAAGGGCGAGCAATAGAGCGGGACCATAAAAAAAGCAACGTATTGCCCGGCTCTGGCCATTATGGTGGATGGATGGTGGGCCAATAAAAAAGTGACCAGTTGAAACGTGTTCCGAGACCCTAGCGAGATTGTCAAAGGTAGTGTTTTGAGAGTGGCTGCCTTGTTGTTCAAATCTGTTCCTGCCACCGATAGTCTGTCAATGTTCCATTTTTGACTCCTTTTGACCTGTGGTATGCACAAAACAAACAACTACATTTGAGTAAATGACGTTGCGCTGCTTGCTAAATGAGGTAACATCGGCCCATAGCCATGGCAACCCGATCTTGTACCTTCGCAGGTCATAACTCCTTCACAGCGTTTCGCACCAGAGAAAACATCATTACGAACTCTGACAGTGATCCGATTCAGGAGGTCATAAACACTAAATTAGAAGCAAACAAAGCGACCAAAAAAAAACAAACTCCAAATACCAGAGGGCACCATAAAAGGGTACCGGAGAAAACGGGGTAGAACGGGCTGTTTCGGTAAGATTCGAAATTCGCGGGTAGCATAACTTGCCCTGGAACTGACCGGCCGACAACGGGCCGTACGATGGGGGAGGAGTTCCAATGTCCAGCACTAGCTGTCTCGGCGGGGCTGTGTTGTGCTGGCCGATTATGTTTGTTTTGCCAAAACAAAACACCCTTTCGCTTCCAAGCGCACCGGTGCACCGGCAAAGCCCCGGGTTTTCGGGGTTTTTGGAACGTGCGCGGGTGGTTTTACCTCCGCAGGGGGTCTGTGTGTTTGGTAATGAGAGACTGCCATTCGAGGTAGAGAGGGAGACGGGCCGTAGGGCCATTTCGTTTCAATGTCCGAAAGGGTTACTGAGATATTCAGTGATATCGGAGCGAAAAACTAAGACTTTGCAGGATCACCAACCGATCGTGGTCTATGCTGGAGAAGCCACTTCTACATTTGTTTCATAGTAAGGATTCTATCGGTCTTCATTCCAACTCTATCGGTTCATCAATATTTATGGAAAATACTTTATTGTAACAATTTCAAGATAATCACAGAATGTTCTAGAAAGTTACAGGTAGTTAAACTTGGTCGTTGTTCATAGTTTTGACGATTAATTGATTTCATAGCTTCGAAAGCCAGTCAGGCAACTAAAGTCTGAGAGATTTATATCTTTCCGTAGTATCTTTGCTTCATTCTACGTAGTCTGCGACGCACCATGTTTGAAAATAAAATTGAATACTGTTTACGTGTCCATCAAAACCTTTGTCACCATTCCCGATTGCGACACAGGGTTATCGAATGTTCCAGAACAAAGATCTTCCCCAAGGTCGCACCGATATTAGAAACCGACTCAATCTCAGATACAAAACTTTCCGCAAGACCGGTTGGGAAGGGAGACATTAGGAGGCCAACGGCACCTCGCCAAAGGGCTTGGTGCTTTAATTACAAAACCTGCACGGTACTATCCCTCGTTACATCGCAGCGCCGAATCGGTCCGCGACCGGTTGCCCGGTCGTAAGGTCTTCCAGTGCGTTGAAGGTCGCTGCCGCCGGCTGTTGGGTTTTAAAGTGTTTCGTACGTTGCATAAAGCACCGCGTTATCGAACTCCGGGACGGTGAGGGTTCTCCCACTGCCTGGTCCGGTCCCGGTTAGCACTCCGAACCGGTAGACAATAAATTGCCCCCGGGCCTGTCGGTCGGGAGGATCAGACCGACACCCGTGGTGCGATCGTTTTTGATATCGAGTTATTGAGTGCGGCGAAAAACCTTCGAGACCCTTCTTCCCGACTCGTTACACAAGGTGCATGAAATTGATTGATCGGGAAACATGTACTTTTGGCGGACAATGATTTCTAAGACGCTTGGGCCTTGAGTGTGCTGTAACATTCCTAACCTACTGGAGTGCGTGAATCGTTACGTTCGTTTCCGCTGCGCCAGAAGAGTGGCTCAATCGCGTAAAAAGCACACAACGCTTCTGCATGGACTGCATGAGCACGGGGACGAGATCATCTCAAGCTTGGGGAGGAACATGAAACGTCCGAAACGTGTCCAGGTAGTCGGCCCACGGTCGGTCATCTCCATCCACCGTAACTTCCCACACACCGTCTCAGCCGCGCCGGTGGAAGATTCGCCAACGAGAGCAATTAAAATTTGAATACCTACCGATTTCGGGGCGAGCACTAGCGCTATCTCCCTCACGCGCCAACGCACGCTCCAGGACTTCCGAAAGCGAGTTAAAGCGTGGCGAAAATTAAAACATTCGTCTCCATCGGGATCCTTTCGACGCGCTCGAGACACGCGCGTGTGGTGGGGATGAAGTGTCAGCGTATCGGCACCGTTCGTCGAAGCGGGACAACCGGTTGTGCTTGTGCAACCGACGATTTCCTCGGGTTACGCGAACCCTTCGGCCCTTCGGTACGCTGGAGAAAAGTGCGGAAAAACGGGGTTGAAAAAAACAGAACTTCACGCACGGCACGGCCTGCTCTCTCTCTCTCTCTCCGAGCGAAAGGTTTGCCGCGCGTGTATGGGTGAGTAAGGGTTTCGTTTGCGAGTGTATTGATGAGCCGGCAGGTAGGGGAAGAAAGGCATCGAAAACAGGATCCGTTTTGCTATGGGTACAGATCGCAACAGGAAGAGATGTTTGATAGATTGTTGGATAGAGAAGTTTTTAAAAATAAAGTTTTTTGGTGTAGTTTTTGTTTTCGTTTACCCTACCGAATCGCTTCAAACAAAATACACCCATACACACACAACTAAACAAAGGACCAAGCATGTTGTGCTAGGTCAGCAAGTTTCTAATCTAGAGTAAATTCGCACCGAGTACACCAGGCGCGAGACAGAAAGGGAGAGAGAGAGAGACAGCTCATGCGAAAAAGAGAACACAAGCAGGGGAAAAGGGGAACTTCGTTCCCTTCTCCGTAAGCCGAAGTTCCTCTTTTGTGTGCTCTTTTCTAAATTGCTCTAAATTTGGGCACGCACACTAACAAACCGCGCACGCGTTCCGGTAGCGAGAGCGAACAGACAAGCCCGAAAAGAGCGAGCAGGCGCATCTGTTTACCGTCGCGCGAGTGAGCTCAACGCATGCTTCGATTGCGCCTGGTGCGAGCGCGCGTGAACGGGACGGAACGAAGGGTGAACTGTCAAAGCGACAGCCAAACCAACAAAAAAAAAACAACACAACACCCTTGAGTGTGTGCGTACCCCATGCTGACGGGTCCGTTTTCCCTTCGCAGCAGCATACGCACGTTCTCTGATTTTCAAATTTATTTTTCAAAGATCACTCAAAGCCGACGGTTGCGCTGCGCTCTAGGCCCAAAGAGAAATCGCACAGACACAGCTCGCACCGGCCACGGGGAAACAAGACGTCCTGTGTGTGTTTTGCGCGCGCGGGGAGCATTTGCTAGAGAATAGACAGTAGTAGAAGAAGAAGAAGAACATTCCAGTGGTGGTGCTCGGCGGGAACCGAAAGGAGTCGTCGGTGTCAGTCGTTCCGTGTCCAGTCAGGAATCCGGTCGCCAACAAGCAGCCATCCCGGGCGCAATCAGTGCTACCGACTCCGTCCTGAGGCAGGAGTCAAGCAGTGTGGTACGAAACACGCTGGTGTGATTTAAAACTCGAACCCACAGTGCTCATGTGTGCGACGGTGTAGGTGGGCCGAAATAGGAAAGTGATTTAGCACAATATTTTAGCAAGTTTTTTTTTCGGTTGCTTGGAAAAACCAGTTTCAATGTATCTGCCGCAAACATTGTAGAGCGGTGCGGAAGTGAGACATTCGGTGGTTGCAAGTGTTCGGTTGCTAGTGTGCTTGACAAATGAATTTTGGGTAAAAGCGAATCACTCGCTAGAAGTGCATCCAAGTGAGTAGAGCAGTGATCAGTGATAAGTCTCTGACCAGATAGATCCAGAAGAACCACAAGTGCTCAGTGAAAGTCTCTCCACGCGAAACCATACACCGGCAAACGGTACACTACGGACCCCGCGAGTGACAAGGCAGTAATGGCTTTGTCGCTTCTGCAGGACGCCCAAACAGCAAGAGGTAGGTCACAATGCCGCGCACTAATAAACGTAAACATTCACTCCAAAAACATAAAACAAAAAAAAGCCTTGAAGAAAAAAAACGACGAAGGGTTGCACACGTCTTGTACTTTTAATTGATTCAATTTAAAATCCTACGGGTCAAGCGAGCGACGAATGGCAAGGCGGTGAATGAAAGTGAAACTGATGCTGGTCCCGTCCGCCTTCGTTCTACCTCTTATCGCGCGACGCTCCCCATGCGCAGTACACAAGGCCGCTCATGGCTTATGTACTACGGCACAGCCCAGGATGGCCGCATGGTTCCTTCCGTCTGGCTTTCACTTTTCATTCACACTTTCGCAACGAAAACGAACAAACACACAGACACACACTCGCACTTCGGAGGTCATTTCCTTCCGCTTTCGTGCATTTCGTGAACCTTGAGAGGTGTTTCAAGGTGGAATGGGTATTTGCAAACATTTTGCACCAGAAGGAGGCCATGGAAAGAACCTGAAATGAGCAATGGCTGTTTTGAGATGTCTCGTTTAATTCGAGGTCACTGCAGTTTGCTTGTGATTAGTAAAGGTTGATTTGAGCATGTTTTCGCTGCGTTAAAACACATTAACAATTTTTTATCAATTTTAACCTATTTGCACTTTTTTGGTTAATTAATTTATGGCAGCTGGAAACTGCTTTTTTTGAAAATTTGTAGTTTTTTTTTACATCCACACGTCAACACACCACTCGAAAAGAAATCGCCAAAACCGAACATTTCGCAAACACCGACGGCAACCCGTCCTCGGGTCGGTCAAATAAAATCTAATCAAAAGGCACCGCCCGGGAGAGGGCGAACAAATAAATAAAGCTTGGGCAAACACGAGTAATAATTTCACTTCCTGATCCTTGAATAAGCGAAGCAAATAAAGCCGGGAAACTGCAAGAGCGAGCCCGGAATGGAACTCAATCAAGCAGGCGAGACGCAACTAAAAGCAGGCGACGCTGCGGGAACGGTTTCGGCACGGAAATAAATAACTCTGAAAAGGGTTCCTGGGACGTACCATTTCGCGAACTCTTCCACGATCGTCGTCCTAATCGTCGGCCCTCGGGTTGGTTCTAATTTTGCGACTGCACACCACGAGCGAAAAGCGAAACACAAACAAACAAACAATGTACAAAAAAAAACCTCCCGTACGTAAACAATCAATACACAAAGACTCGCTTTCACCCTTAGAGCCAAGTGATAAGCGAGTGTGTGCGAGAGGATGTGTGCGAGCGAGAGCGAGGCTATAAATAAAGGATTAAGTTTCCCGAAACGCGCCAAAACCGCGCCGTTCGTTCGCTCGTTCGTCCTCATACACAAACACTCACACATGGGGAGACGCCTGAGATGAAGCCACCATCGCACCACGTGTGTGGTTTGTTGTGTTTCCCGAGCAACCAGCCAGCCACCGCTTCGTGCTCCGGGGGAGGGATGGGAAAGCGGTTGGGAAGAAAAACCCATTCAATCCGTCTCGCCACGGGCTCGACGGTGGCGTGTTCGGGCAAGGACGAACACGAGACGCCCTAATGCCGGCGTCATCGTCCCCAAACCGGGGTGAAGCAGGCGGTGGGGTTTTGTTTTGCTCAACAGTTCGTCCCATATCATTCCCACCCCCCATCACACACACACACACATGGCGGGATCGGAATGGAATCCGAATCCTTTCCGAATCCACGAGTGCTTCACCCGAAAGGGGAGGCTTCCAGCATGAGCGCGCGCGCGCGTGTGTGTGTGTGTGTGCTCGTACGCGCTTGGAGCCTTTTCCGAAGCAACTCCTTCTCGCAGTGTGAGAGCAAAGCGTGTGCTTCTTCCGGTATGTGCACACATATCTCACATGCGAGAGCCGGCGTTTTTTTGTGTTTGTGTGTACCGGCGTGTTTTTACTACCGTCACATGTTTCGAGCGAAGACTTGGAGTTCAGTGCGCGCTATATTTAGCCGTTTTTTCGATTGGGATATAACCTGACGACTTCCACGGCTGAGAGTAGGGCAAGGGTTTCGGTTTTGAAATAAATCATACTAAGAGAAGGATGTCTTGATGTTAGCTTCAAAATGTGCTACTAACTATTACGATTCATCATAACAATCTAATAAAAAAAAATATTTTACCCAATATTTGTGGGAAAGAAGGTCATGTTTCAAGGACTGAGTAATACTTTGGGCTCTTTTTGCCACTCTTTGGACTTTTGACCAGCTTTCACAAGCTTTTTTTGTGGAGTTTGAAACTGGATCTCACTGCCACTGCCAATTTGACTTCGGCCAGTCACAAACCCCTTTTACATTTCACTAAACACCCCTGTTACAAATCACTAACGAAACCGGTTTTCTTCGTTTCACCCCGCTCGTGTCGCAGGATTAGTCACCGTCCGTACGTTGCAAGGTATGAAGCGTGAGGAGGAACGCAGCCTGTCGGTCTCACCACCGCTCACCGGTCAGCGCCAGCAGCACCATCTCGCGATGAACTTCCAGCACACACCCTCCCTGTACGGTGGTTTCCACCCGGCGACCGCCTCCGCCATGGGTATGCTAGCGCCCCAGCTGCTAGCCGCGAATCAGACGGCCGCCGCCGCACTGATGGCCGCCGGACTGCCCATGTCGCTGCGGGCGCAGCTGGCGACGGGCCTGTTCCCACCGCATGCCGCCCTGTTCGGTGCGTGGGCACCGCCAACGCCGACCAGCAACAACAGCAGTCCACCGCCACCGCAGAGTCCGATCTCACCGGCCCTCAGCCACAAGAGCTCGAAGTCGCTGAAGCTGAGTGCGGCGGCAGCTGCCAACAACAACAACAACAACAACAACAACAGCAGCAGCACCAACAACAATCACATCGTGTCGACCACGTCCGAGATAGTGCCGCAGACGAAGAAGGTGAGCAAACGGAAGCATCAGGCGTCATCGCGGAAGGAGTCGCAACATCAGCATCAGCAGCATCAGCATCAGCAGCAGCAGCAGCAGCACCATCATCACCACTTCCACAGTCTGATGCGTTCGCCGAGTCACTCGCACCATCACCTAACGATCCCGGTCGATATTCCGGTAAGTCCGGGACCGATCTCCCCACCGACGTCCGGTTCGTCGCCACAGTCGAACGGGAGCGTCGAACTGCCGACCACGATCACCACCACTACCTCCAGCGGCATCAACAACACGTCCTCCTCCACGTCCTGCTCGTCGGTGGCGTCGCGGGATCCGTCGCGCGACAAGGTGTTCACGTGCAAGATCTGCAGCCGCTCGTTCGGGTACAAGCACGTCCTGCAGAACCACGAACGGACGCACACGGGCGAGAAGCCGTTCGAGTGTCCCGAGTGTCACAAGCGCTTTACGCGCGATCACCACCTCAAGACGCACATGCGGCTGCATACGGGCGAGAAACCGTACTCCTGCACGCACTGCGACCGCCAGTTCGTGCAGGTCGCCAACCTCCGCCGGCATCTGCGGGTGCACACGGGCGAGAAGCCGTACGAGTGCGAGATGTGCGACCAGAAGTTCAGCGACTCGAACCAGCTGAAGGCGCACATGCTCAGCCACAGCGGCCAGAAGCCGTTCCACTGTGATAGGTGCAACTCGAGCTACCGGCGGCGGCACCATCTGCTCCACCACAAGTGCGGCCTGCCGAGTCCACCGACGCCGGCGGTCAGTCCCGCCGCGAGCGGTGTCGATCATCTGTCCGATCATGCGAAGTCCGTCTGCGGTGGTTCGGAATCGAGCGATGGCCTGTCGCTGGACGGCATCTCGAAGATCCCGACCACGCCGGGCATGCTGTTGCACCAAAAGTTCCCCGGCCTAACGCTTCCGCTCAACTTCGGCCCACTGCCGACGACGGCCGACTCGATGTCCGCCGATTCACCGATCAGCCCGCCC
>JXXA01015539.1:0-18779 GCA_000956255.1 Anopheles punctulatus
GGGAGGAGGAAGGTGTTTGTGTACATATAGTAATAATATTGAGTTTCATGGAAAATTGGGTCCTTTTCCTTTCAGTGAGCCACGCTATTAGCTCCAACAACAAAAACAGCCGAGAAAAAAAACACGCCAGCACACTTACAGTGAGCAGCGTTAAAAAAACATAAAAAATACATGTTCAGCTATCCGTATTCACTTTTCCTCCGTGCCGCCTGTTCTACACCTAACACATCTAACGCTACTATTTTCGGTTATTTGTTTTTCTCGATTACAGTACCTTTTCCCGCGATGGGTTTAGTATGTCGGGTGTATTACGAGCTATTTCTCCCTCGCTCTATATACTGTGCAGTGTGTTGGTGTTGGTATGTGTGTGCGTGTTTTGTGTCTGTGTTGTATGACATACCAAGTGTAGTTGTAAACGTGTAGATGATCGTCGTCCTTGATTTCATCATCCGATCACACCAGTAATAATAGTAGTAGAAGTAGTTACGAGTCACAAAGTTCTTCTTCACTTTGTGTGTGTGTGTGTGTGTGTGTGTGTCTGTATGTGCAAACACCGCAAGGGAATATGAAGCCGCAGGTTGCCGGTTCACCGTTTTGGAGAACGTACATGCACTCGGATGATACGCGTTCCTTGTGTTCAGCTCTGCTTGCGCGTTGGCTTAAAATTGCACCCAATTGGCGTTAGTTTTGCTGGGTGTTGCGGCTGCATCGGACGCCGTCGTGCTTTGCACGCTACAAAAAGAAGATAGTGGGGTTGTAATGGTGATAAAAATAACTAGCATGAGGAAAAATTGGTTGTGAGGAAGGTATGACTAATATGGGCAGAGTTTATCTTTCTTTTTCAGCTCATGTAATGGTGTTCGTGTTGTGCATAGAACGCTATTCCATAGGAAATTAAAACTTGTCGACAATATCGCTGTGGAATCATCTAGCATGAGGCAACTTATAATAATCTTCACACATGGTTCAGAGGCTAAGAAACCATGCGTCGATAACAGCACGCGTGAGTGTTTTTTTTCTTATCAACAATCCAAAATTCTTACCCAGCGGATGTAAACTCGCCCCATTCCGTGCCAGCTGATGCAGCACCTGATGAGCTGGCTGGTTGATGCGAGGGAGAGCCGGCCACCGGTGGGCTGATCTTATTGCCACCCGGCGGCGGTGGTAAAAGCCCACCCGCACCCGTCTTCTTGCCGGTAAGACGTGACGATGCTTCCGAGCCGTCCTTTTTCTATCGAAAGAGAAAGTGTGCGTGTGAGTGAGACGATTTTGATTGTTTTCTCGTCATCCCGTCCCTACTTACCGTGATTTTCATGTTAATCTTAATCGTTTCACCCTCTTTAAAGCCGAGATCGAGCTGCTGCTTCGGTTCCACCTTTTCCTTCTCGATCTTTTCCTCGTTCTTCACCCACTTAAAGTGATCTTGCAGCGCCACGTTCATATCGAACGAGTCCGACCGATCGCCGAACCCGAGCCCGATGAACGCGGTCCGTCCGTTTCCGTCCTGGATGCGTAGCACAAAGTACCGGGAGCTGTCTGATACCGCCTCGATCGCCACACCCGGGTAGCTCTCGATCGGGCAGTTGGCGAACAGCGTCCCATTACTCTTGTCCTCCAGCTTCACGCACAGGGAGCGACCTTTGGCCACCATTCGCAGCCGCCCGGTCCAGATCGGATCGAGGAGATTCCAGTCCGCGGCCCGGTAGCTCCGGTTGCTCTGGCGGGGTGGAATTTTGTACACAAACACCTCCTGTTTCACCAATACCACGCTCTCGTACTCCGGTTCGCCCATCTTTCGTGTGCGGTTTGCTTGCCTGGCAAGACTTTGCACAGGTGCGAGAGGTTCAGATGTCAGTAATGGCCGAGGAAAATGGCACGCTTCCTTGTTATCCTCTTTTCACGCGAACGCGAATGTGATGTGAGTTGTGTGTGTGTTGTTGTTGCTTGCTACTAACGCACTCAAACCAAGGAGGGGGCGTATTGGCCTAGTTTTTTTCACGTTTAAGCACTGCGAGGACACGTACTCACTTTTTCGGCGCGCGGGGCAGCACTTGCACACGGCCAGGAGCAGAAAAATTAACAGTCTGCTTGCTGACTTTGCTCGATTGCCGAAACCCTACCTACTTGAGTCTTGTTTGCCGAGTCGCACGGTATGACTTCCGCTGGTGCATCCGAAACCTTTTTATGACGTAAGCAGCTATTCACTCCATCGCTGTTGAGGGCTTCCCTTTCGCTGGGACTGTCACTTTTGGCATGTTGTTGTTTGTTGGGGCATTTTTTGTTGTGGGGAGAAAGCCGTTGGAAAATCAAGGAGGGCACGGGATGAGGAACGGAGAATAAGCTGGAGCAAAAACACAACCAACGAAGCGATCGCTGGCCGTCATCGTAAACAGTGCGTTTGACAGTTGGCGGATCTGTTTGTTTACATTAACGTTTCGCAGCAACGTTCTTTTAGCGAAATAAATAAATACTCGCAATCATTGTACAAGTTCACGACAGATGCTCATTTTCATTGCTCCACCCATAATTTAAATACCTTTTTCGGAGCCCTCTCGACACGAACATTTATTTTATAGAAACGAACAAAATGTTCACATTACTTGCTGATTTGCTGAAAACTGTGTCGATACCGAACGGTCACGTACTGAAGTATGTGCTATAAACGATCCGTTTGTAACTAAAACGAAACAAAGCTAAATGATGTTACGCGCAAAGCGCAAAGAGGAAGAAAAGTTTTGCTTGAGCTGGGGGAAAGGCGTCCGTAGCTCGGTTCCCAAAGGTAGTCGAAAAAAACACAGGAAAAACAATCCTACGCTTCCATGTGGACAATTTGCCCTTGTTCGTGAATTTATAAAAGTTCGGTCCATATCGCATCATTATACGAGTGGTTCTAGGAAGAAAGTAAACGGTGCGGCGGTCGGTGCATCGCATGGTGAAGCGTCATTTCCTGTCTCTTCCCGGTGTGTTTTATAAATTTAATTTGCTGGTGGGAAGTACGCTCGCTTTTAGGAAATGTCGCTCGCATATTCCCAACAGGTAAGCATCAACCGTCTGTTTGCCAGGTGTGGATAATTTTTCCAGTAAATCATTGTCCTCCCTTTTCCCCAGCAACAGGCTCAGCAGGTGGCGAATGCAGGTGGTGGTCGCGGAGGTAATCCCCCAAACCGGGGACAGGGCCCGCCGCCGAGCTCAATGCACATCCAGAAGATACTGGACGAGAATGCGGGACTGATACAGACGATACAGGAGTTTCAGTTCGCGGGCAAGGCAAGCGAGAGCATGTCGTACCAGGTGGCGCTGCACCGGAACCTCGTCTACCTGGCCAACCTGGCCGATCCGCAACAGAACGTATCGTCGCTGCTACCGGTATGTTGGTTTGTCGGGGTCACCGCGTGCTCGAGCTTCATCCTACCTTTTCTTTCCCATTTACACAGCCGCCTCAGATGCTACACGCGATTCAGCAACAGCAACAACAGCAGCAGCAACAGCAGCAACAGCAGCAACAACAGCAACAGCAACAGCAGCAGCAGCAGCAACAACAACAGCAACAGCAGCAACAGCAGCAACAGCAGCAACAGCAAGTGCAACAAAATGCCGTCTGCACCGAATGTGCCGAGTGTGCGGAATGTGCTGCCAAACAAATGCACGACGAAGGTGAGTATGTATGGGCCGATACTTTCTTCCGGGTGCGTCCGGGTTCTGCCCGTGATAAGTGTTTTAGGCTATCGCTAACCGCAACAAGGGTAAGGTAATATTGGTCCGATCCGCGTTGCATGGCATTGTAACATGAGCCTTGGTTTCCCTTCTTTTTGCATAAACAACATTGTAGACAACTGGTAGACTTTGACATCATGTTTCGTTTTAATTTTCTTCTTTCAAAAATTCACACGTCCAGACGTGAGTCAACCGAATGTGCCCGTTCGGCAGAATTGGTTGGAAAATAACGTATCGCAAGGGTAAACAACATTCACGTATCGTTGATCAAACGCTTCCCGGAACCGTGTTGTTATTGAAGATCGTTTGATTACCGAACGTGCATAATCGATTGCAGCGTCAAGTTGTAAACACAACCCACCGTATCGTACCATATCGTGTGTCAAAAAAAAACTGTCTTTAAAGGAAAACAAACACAATTCACGCTGCCCTAAGATTCCTCCCTACACGTTTCTATTAAAGTTATTTTTGCAACCGCACAATTTAAGCGCTTTGGTTATTTTTGCAAATTGATTTTACAGGATATGTTATGTAATTAGTTCCGGGAAACCCATTGTCGAACGCCTGCTCCATGCGAGAGCCTTAACGATCCCGCTGGTGGACGCTGGTTGGCCATTAACAATCACCGCATGCAACAGGAATTCCGATTTCGTCGTCGTTGGACCACCTTCTGTTTTGTGGTTAGCTCCGACATTCCCGCGTACGCAAAAGGATGTGAGCCCTTCGTCAGTTATCAATCGGCTCTTCTACTTCATTAGCCGAAAGGTTGGCTTTTGGAGAACCGTCCGTGTGGGTTTGCGAGCTGTGGCAAAATGCCTGGGAGCCTATTTTTGTCAAAAACCCTGGGTCCCATTAACTGGGCCGGTGACCTTTCCATCCAGTAACAAATTTGGCCGCCGGCGCAGTTTACTATTCTGACGGGGGGTTAAAGAAAAGAATGTTTAACGGATCGATAGCGGAAGGAAAACGTTGCGATTTTCACTCTAACGGGCTCTCCGGTATTTTGGGGTGCGAGAATGAAGTTGAGCAAATTTTAGCAGCCCACTCAATCTAATAATACTTTCATTCATTCGTCAGAGAGATTGGATCAAAGCAATAATTTCATTAGCATGGGCAAGGAATGGTGGCTTGTAGTAATGGAAGCCCAAGTCATGGAAAGAAGATATAATTGTTAATTTCTGTTGTTATTAATCGTAACAAACAATAACTCCTGACTGCTCGATGCCAGGATGCTGAAATGCTTCGAACGATAATGATGCTTTCGCTAGTGACGTTTATTAAATTCCGAAGGCTCTTGCATAAAGGAAGCAGTTGAGCACCGGACGTTGTCTACCTGTGCAACGCAACAGGTCCCGTCCATAGCGTTCCCTTCGTTCGTCGACAATGACAACACGGAAATTGGAGTTTCATTGCGTTGCTTTCCGGTTTCACTTCCGTTGGGGGAATGCGAGGGGACGGGATGGGCACAATCCGAGCCGGTTGTTTCGGAGGGCCCGACCCCATCGGAAAGCGGAGATGGGTGCTGCTTTCGTGAACCGTGACCTGCGAGGCTTCCCGTGCGCGAGAACGCACCGCGACCGATCGAAACCGTTCCTCGTCACGCGTGACTTGCGTGTACGTACACCCCTTCACCATGGCGTATCGTGTGCTACCGTACAGAAGGGAAACGGGATGTTTGCGCACCGTGTGGACACGGGTGACATTTCGCTCCCAATCGGGGAACTTTGCCCGACCGTGCACGACCGTGGGGGCGGAAGTACGGTACGATCGTTTGACATTTATCGGCCGTACCACCATCAGCGTCAACAACCGGAACCGTACCGGCCGAGTTTAGCTCATTTAGCGTGGATGTTCGGACTGAAGTTTCGTCGGAAATAATGAGCGAAAGGAGGGAAAGGGGAGTGCTGAAGACGTGGGCCACACCTTCGGAGAGGGATGCGGTGGAATTCGAAATGGGTCCTTCAATGCTGGAGACAAATAGTGACATAACAGCGCAATATGCCGGCGAACCGATGGGGCTCGAAACAAGCACACCGAAGATCTTTGATGAACCTTCCGAATATGCGGCACTAGCTAGCCCGGGGAAAGCCAGTGGAGTTACGAATTTAGTAACGCATGAATTAGCGCCTCTGTCAGGTTCCAATGAGTCGGCCAGCCGTGATGAAAGGGTAAATATTTACTCACTGAAGGACTGTTCTGACGATTGACTGATGGCAAACGTTATTGGAGATAAATTAGGATTGGAGTTCCAGTTAACCATGGACGGCACGAGAGAGGGGCAATTTTAGTGCAAAACTTAGAAAAACGATTTAACCCATATTTATTCTCATGTGGTTTGGCTCATAGACACTCTGGTAGCTTGTGTGCGCTTTGTAATAGTTTAGCTATTATTAAACAAGCACACACACTGTCACAATTTCGTGCAAATGTCGCTACTATGAACCTGAACCGTGATCGAGAGTTTTGGATATGCATTTTTCATCACCATTGCATGAGCATGAGACTCTTACTGACGTCCAATCCAACCTCCGGCAATAGTTTGAATGGCCATACGCCGGAACGGAGCAAAATCAATATGAAAACGATCAAATGTTTACCACCGTTTTTGCGTTGACTGAAATGGTCGTTTTTGGATATGAGACAGCTTTATTAATTTGCGTTTTTAATAATGCAGCCAAACATGTGTACCCGGGCGGAGTTTCTGTACGAAAGAGACTTGCTGTGTTTCTACCGCTTCTGTGACACATAGCTGCGAGAGTTTTGTAGGTTTAATTTTACCTTTTGTTCGCAGGGTATGACATGAATGCGCTCAGGGTTGGACGTATGTAAATGCAATGTATGCAACATTGAATATATTTATGCTTAATATAGGCGTTTTATCGTTGTTTCTGGTTTAAAATAGCAAGGCTTTTGAACCGACTGACCTGTACAAAGAACTATCATTAGAGCTTGTAAAGTCTTTTCTATTACGATGGAATAAGTATTGAAAAGTGTTAGTAAGGTTATGTCATGTATTGTTGTTGGTTCCGAAAATTAATAAAATGTTTATTTGTTGCGCAAGGATTTTTCAGAATGGCAAAGGTCCGAGAAGATAGAATCGAAATCATTCGTTTAGTTGTGGTTTTATTCGAGGATGCTGTCCGGGCAGGGTGTTTGAAACGAGTGTTTTTTTTCAAACCTATCATTACTGCAGGAGTTACTGTTGCAGATATAACATGTGTGAATTTTCATTTCCGTCTAGATCAGTTGAAAAAGATTTTTCGTTTGATCTAATCGCTATTTTGCCAAATCGGCAATCTTATATTTCGTCTAGCTGACGATGAATGAACTCTTCTTGTTGTGGTTTCCGTTGTCGATCGTTCTGGTCTTTGCGTTCACCTCTTGCACCGAACTCGATGGTGACTTCCGCCATGCAGAGATGCAACCGAACTCGACTCAAACGCAAATGTGGCGATGAGGAGCGAGAGAGAGATATAGAGTGTGCACACACAAAGGAGTGGTTTATTTATGCTGCACGTTTGTGTTTTTTTTTCTGCCTGCACGGAACTAAACGCGGTGGAAGAGCGACGCGCGTGCTCCACATATAAATATTATTATTGTTCGTCTCATTTCATGCTTTGATTTCATTTGATGCTACGCCCCGTCCCGTCTCGCGCGGGACCATGTGGTTTCGATAAATAGGCAGCCCGGGAAGGCTCGATCTCTTTGCCCGGGACGATCAGCACCAGTGTTTTGTTTTTCCTTCTCGCTTCGGAGGGCTCACACGCCCGCACACTTCCGAATTTCCCTTCCGAGCGTACGTGTTTGCTCGTGCGAAGGTCCGTCCGATAGGGTTGTGTTTCACCGCGGTCAGCAACAGACTGTTTATTCCGCAAAGTTAACCGATCGCGATTGGACGCAATCAATTCGGTGTTTGTGCTGTTGGTGGTGGTTAGAATCGTTTCCGAATCAATGGCATAGTGGCATAAAGAGAAACAGGGCACTCATATCAGTGGTGTGAAGTGAGGTTCGTATGATAGGAAAGTGAAGCTTAGAATAGAATTGTATAGGACCTAAAATAAAGATAGAGCATAGGTATCTTTTCACAGTAGTGAATTCCGTTCATATAAAACAGGTAAATTCCCTGTATCGAAAAATCGATTTTTATATCCGAGTGGCCGAATTGGTTGGATTGCAGAATTGGAAATGCAGAAGTAAAGAGACAAAAAAAGATGAAATAAGTTGCAAATGTGAATGCAGATAAGCTGCTTCGCCGCATGTGAAAAGTGAAGGAAAATTGGTGACAAATTGGAGAATGAAATTAATTGGCATGGTCGCGTGTTTGGCCATCGTGGTGCGTTAATTTTCGCCGGCCGACGCTGCTGTTTGCGCCACCGGTGGTTTATTATTATTCGGTGGTCCTTAATGAACCGTGGTCGCTCAGTTCGCTTTTTTTGCTACCATCACGTGCAAGAAATCACGCAACGCGACGTCGTTCGATTGTCGTCCGTGGGTGGATGAAGAGTGAGGCAAACGAAAAAAAAAGAAAACTGCTCCCCATATCATCGGCATTCCTATCGGGGACAGCACGGGGTCGGGTCCGCACACAATGCCGGTCGGTGCGATAAGCACGAGGTTCTGATTTGTTGAGTTTTACACTTGCCGTCAACCAGAAACGAGCTGTTTATGGGTGAAAGGAGAAAAAAATTAGTGTTTTTTTTTGGGTGCCACTCCCGGTAATTCATAATTTTTGGCCAGCCTTTCGGTAACGAGTGTGTTCTGTGTGCGTGTATGTGTGTGATTGTAATAGCGATGGTAGGCTGCTGCAAGGATGTAGTGATGGGAGACGCGAACCGAAACCACACGGTAAAATAATGGCTCTGATATCCCAGCGGGTTAATTTAGGTGCTTTTCTATGTTTGCCAGGAGTTTTTTGGTGATGATGTGGTAGGAAGTTTGTGCACAGAAAATTGCTCCCGATAAAAACTCTCTTGATCAAACCATACCCATAGAAATTAAATACGTTTAGTGATAAAAAAGTGTCATATTTGTAGAAAGAGAAGCGTGTGTGATCGCTTACGCCAAAATGAATATGCTGCGTTTGCACACGTGCCCATCGCTGCTATCCTTTCGTACGCGAATCCTCAAGGACGTCTCATTGAGCGCCGACAGCGAAGAAGGTAAATTATGTCCAGATAATTTCACAAATTTATTGTTGATTACGAACGAACGAAAAAGGATTGTTGAGGAGCTCCTGTCCTGGAGCGAAGTGTGCCATTTCTTTCTATTCGTTCTTTCTTTTTTTTGGGCCTCGTTAGGCGCACCATTGTGCCGAGGCAAGAAGAGCTGCAAATTTCGCCGCAGGAAATATTCGCCCATTCCCCCTCCACGCTCCATCGGTTATAGCGCCATCAAATGTAATTACACCATTCTGCCTAATGTCCTTACTGTCGCTGGAACCATTTTCTTGCGCCCGACACGGGCACAGATTGGATGTCGTTGTAGAATATTTTACGAACCCTGCTAGAAGGCAGCTCGGAGCTCGCTCGAATGCTCTGGTCTGAGCAAAGTGCTCCACAAGGAACGGATGCATGCAAGATTTCTCCAGTTCCACCCGGTTTCGGTCGGAGTTTCGACGCTAAGTACGAATAATCCTAGGGGAATAGCGTCCGCTGTCTACTTCGGTGTCGGCTTTGATGGGTAAAATTATAACGATGGTAGTGGATTGGTGCTGTATAAAAGAATTTCGCTCGGAATAACTTTTTGATCGCATCCCTGCTCAGCTTAAGTCCCTCGCAGATCATCTGCTTTGTGATGAAGCAAACAGCTGGCGTTTGAATGAGTGGCTGCGATGGTGTCATATGACGGTTTGGGTCTTGGGAATGGGTTTAAAAAAGTTCCAACTTGAAGCTGTCTTCGAGAGAAATACTCTACACAAGGCAAATATCTAACATAACCCGGTGAAACTGACCAAAGGTGTTGTAGGTATCCATTAGATTCTTTCTGTACTAGGAATTTATTCCTTAAAGAATGTCGTTATTGCCGATGTTACCGCTGGTCCTTGCAACGTGTGGCTAGCAGTCACCATCCAATTAGGCAAACGACTAGGGCGGCCCCGTTTCCAACGCCACAAAACAACATCATCCAGCTCGAATCGATCGGAGCAAGGAACTAGAACGTGGAAGTTAATCGCTCGTGTTTGGTATGTAATTTCGGGCGGACGGGTGCGGTGCGTTCGATTCCGTGTAGTACCAGGCATTATGGTTGTCTGATAATGGCAGCATACTCTCACCCTGGACACCTTTGGCCGAGCGTACTGCGTAAAACGTTCCGCAAAATCTCGCTCCAACTGAAGTGGCATCAAATACTCGTACACCGAGGTGGGGATGGTAATAGGATTTGATTGCGAAATTCATCACAAATGCTGCGCGGGTTTCAACTGAATCATTTATCGTTTTCATACTAATTGTTTGGTTGTTTAAAATTTCGTAGAAATTTAAGACCGAGAACATTTCAACGAACAACGAAAGTTTACTCTCACCAGCAGCAAGATTTTCCATTGAAATTCGCAGCCAAAGTGCTGCCGTGCTGCCATGCAATTCATCAGTGTAATAATGGAGCTCATTGGATGGAGTTTGTAGATGGGGTAGAAACTTTCCCAACCGCAAGACGAAACCAAGCGCACTGGCGTAATTTTCCAAGTGGTTAATGTTTCATTTTCAACCGAATTCCGCGTGACAGCGGGAGGAATTGATTAACTTGATGTAGCTCTCACCTTCCGCCGAGATTATTTTAGTGTGGAAACACAATTTTCACGTTCCTGTAACAGAAATCAGTATACTTTCGTAGAACCACGCTTTCCGAAGCACAGTTTCTTCCACTACTTTGGCGGTGGGCAGGAGAACCGTGACAGCGCATGCGGGTGCGGGAAAGCGCAACATCACGATGAAAATATAGCAACGGATTTTTCTAACTCCTATTCGCCCAAGACCAAGCCCGTCCCGCCCCATGACGGATGGGTAGAGCTTTGCAGAGCACTTTATTAATCTTAATCATGAGAAACCTCCGGACAATAGGACGGTGAGGTTTGATGAACTGTAAACTTGACCGGAACATCGTGCGCCACCCTAGAACAAGTGTGAGGTTCAGCTGCTTAAAACGACACGTTCTCAGCGTACCGTGCTGGTCTTCGAGGACGCCTTCGTATGCGCGCACACACACAGAGAGGAGAACGACAATAGCAACTGGGGCGAATGTTGCTGCGACTGCCTGGGAAGTGAAGACTTCATTCGATTTATGAATCGGCGGCGGGTGGCAGCGGAGTGGTGCTTGTTGATGATCATGAAAATGACGCCCGTCGGTAAGGGCACCGCTGTTTACGGCGGTAATGAAATGGAAGTGCAACCACCGGAACGTTCTGACGTTGGCTTCCTCGTACGGAGTGAAAAGAAGCCGTTGGAATTGTAAAAAATTACCGGTCGAGTAAGTTTTTCCCATGCACCGGAGTGCTCACACTCAGAGGAGTTACGATATTGAGTGGCTGTAAGTGAAGACGATTTTCGCTAAGATTTTCCTCGAGCTGCGCAGCTAAGACTGTTCCGATGATTTCGTGCATTTGAAAACACTTATTGAAACGGCATTGTTCATTTCGCAAGCCAACAGCGAGAACGTAAAGTTCTGTGAACGAATGTTTTTGAAAATAAAATAGTGACGTAGTGACGATACACACTATCGAGCCGCACTACAGAACGGTGCAAGTTGTAATCGAAAAACTTGAATCACACCTTTTGTTTTAAATTAATTGTAAAATCATTATCGATTACCAGCACCGGATGTAAGCGATGAATGTCGAGTGTCGGGGCACGATGGAACAAAGCTGGCACGCACCGAAAGCACGCTGGAATGTGGCCGACGGGCCGAGATAATGGTAAAGTGAATTGATCGAACGAACCGTGGGGATCCTTTTCTGCTGCCACCCGGTGCAAGTGCGACGAACAAAGAGACCACACCCGGTTGTACGGAGTCCTGCGCATGGAAATACTACCACACCAAACGAGTTGTTCCATTCTAATGCATTTACGTTGCAGTTTGCAAACGGCTTTGTTACTGGAAATGATTTCATTTATACACGAGCACAAAGCCAGGAACACGAACGAACGAACAGAATCCATTTGCTACAGCATTTCGCTGCAGTCGGTATCAGCTTACGGTTTTCTTTTAATTGTTCTATTTCCTTTTGAACACCAACCGAACACGATATCGATATCGTGAGTTCATTTAGGATGCTGATTGCGCTCAAATATGCATTCTTTTAAGTCTCATAGGAATGAAACAATTTTTATAGAAAAAGAAATCTTACAAACCGAATATACAGAGTTAGCTAGAAGGTGCATGGATTTTGATATGGAATGCGAATTAAATGAAGAATTTGAAAGATTTGACTGAAGCTTATGTATCGTGTGTTCACTTTTATATAGTTTCTAATTTATTTTTTCATTTTTCTTGTAGTCCCAATTGTGATATAAATCGTACGATATTTTAATGTTGCTTATCGATCTTTCGCATCGCACTCTGAATTAATGGCTTCGGAAATTACGGCCCAGGTGGTTCTAATGCGGCATTTACGAGTCTGGGTACAATTAGTGATTTTAAATAATTAATATTCGCTCCATCTCCCTGGTTGACGGGAGGCTTTTCGATGGATTTATAGGACCGGAGGGTATTTTCCGCCGAAACGTCGCTATCAGGAAGCTCAAACATGACGCTCCTCCCTCAAGCAGTGCGGTCACCCTGGAAATCCGGTACCTTATGTTAATTTTATTTGCAGAACAATATTGTTGACCACCGTTTTTGCTGGAATAGCGAAATCATCTCTCAACGGGGGAAAATACAAGGGCCAAGTGCGCCCCCTTCCCATCCGTCCTGAGTGCGACCGTCATAGGTCTTTTGGACGCGTTTTCTACGCGGTCAATGCCACGGTCGGGTGCCACGAAAGTATGATTCGGATGATCCGGAGTGAAAGTCTTCCAAGTCCTGGATCGTGACGGGAATTGGGTCGTGCGGCCCAGCTCCGGTAGCTAAGCCCAGATCCGCTCGAATAATCATTCATCGGGTTTACGATGCCCGTGGCGAGATGTGTTTTTTCTGGTGTTGTGCCAGATCCTGAGCACCGCGACGTAAATCGCATAAATGCTCCGGTCACGGCCAGTGTGCGTGGGGACGTGCGCGTGTTCGGAATGTTATGTTATGCGTTGCGACGCGTTTCGGGCATTACTTTTGCGTGCAGCGTGGTTCTCTAATTCGGTGGCAACACGTACGCGGTTGTTTCGTTTGTGTTTGCGTTGGTTTACCGCACCGCTACGCAAACGATCGGCGTACATTTTTACCCAATCAGTGGGACTCATATTCATTCATGCCATGTACATCAACCTATGGCAAGATAATCTCAAATTATCGTTCGATTCGAGCGATTGGAACTATTTTTAAATCGATTCGGTTGTTGTTTTTTCTTGCATTCACGTGTAAACGATTCTTAACACTATACTGAGGTTTGATCTTAAAATCGTATGAAAATATACTGTCCTCCATCACGCATCGTTTGAATGGAGTACTATTTAGTTTTTGGTTAATACTATTCCATCACGCATCGTTTGAATGGAGTACTATTTAGTTAATATATCTACATTCAAGCATGATTTTTTTGCTCGCCTGTACTTTAGTATTGTATTTGTTAAATTTTAAACACTATCCAACATTTTTGAAATTTTCTTATAATACCAAAAAAATATATCTTATGAATACCTAACATTGGTAACGAATAGAAAATAAGTAATGCAATGAACTAGTAACTAGAGATTTTTTAAATTGAATTCCATTTCTTAATAGCAATACGACAACTTTCATACCAAACCACCGTAACTAAATATGTTAGTACATATTTCATTTTCGTACGATTTTCCCCGTCCAGGAAAGCTCTATCAAAAGCATCTTAGTTTTCCCGGAACATCATATCTCATATATTTCTGTTTGAAGTGCAGTGCTATTTCAGGAACTCGCTTCTTCACGTTGCCGCTGGCAATAGGAAATCACAAGCTTGGGGCAATTTAATGACATCCGGAAAACATGTAATAAGCTCCCGGGCGATGCATACCGAAGGCAGCGTATTTGTTTCGCTATCGTGCCACCATATGCACACATTCCACATTGCCAGTGTTCTAGGTACCACTTTTGCCCACTCGTTTTTTTTTAGTGTACTTCAAAACGCTGTTGAGTTTGCGGTGAAGTAACTTTTCTGCAGAACAGATGCGGGAGCGAAATTCATCGAAAGAGCATAACGTTGAAAATAGAACCCGGCAGCAATATGACGGAGGATGGAATGACATGCTGTGAAGCTGTGAATGTAAAACTATTTTCTTTAAATTTGTTGCTTTCTTAACTCACGGTAAAATTTTCATGAAGCGAATATAACAAAATGATTATATAACATTCAATATCAAACTTTACATTTTAAAGTAATAATTTATCTGTTAAAATGCACGTTTTACTGCATAGTTTTCTTCTGTAGTTTTGAAAACTTCGCTTCAGGCAGCCCCTTCCCCCTAGCCAACACTCCCTAGTTAAAAGGACACTTTTTTCCGAACCGAAACATTTCAACATCTTTCCTTCCTTTTCCGGGTGTCGTTTTTTTTTGTTTTCGTTTGCAGAATGTGACTCGCAGTGTTCAGACGACATGTCGCCGATGCTGGAGGCGCCGCTTCCACCGCACGCCACACTCCCGATCGCCCTGGTGCCGCTGGCCAAATCGTCCCCGGAGCGACGGGTAACGGCGAAGGAAATTATAGCGGGCGAAGAACGGCCCAAGTTCCTCACCATCAAGCAGGTGCAGGATTCCGGTGCGCAAGGTAGGAACCCTGTCTGTCCCTTCTATATATATTCTTTTTGCAATATTTGTTCCGTTTGTACGTTCGTTTGAGTTCATTCCGCTGGAATGTTAGTCGAAGGAGAAAGTTTAGTATGCGATGCGCGTTTAGATTTAGTTTCTGAATGCTGCCTGCAAAGTTTGCAAACTAACTTTACACGTTTACGTTTTTCCTACTTTCGATATTTGTTTTTTATTATTTTATTCACTCTAGTTTGATAAACATTAGCCCTCGCGTACATTTGCCATACTTAGAAAGGAATTCACATTTATTTCTCAATTATTTAACCACCATATAAAGTACACCATTTTCACTCAGACCGTTTACCGGGCGGTAGAAACACAAACTGTAATCTCAATGAGAACCTTCATTGAAGATCACCCCACAAACCTCACGTGTGCGAAGGGAAATCGTTCGTCAGTTCCACTCTCGCTATCACTGTATCGCATCACTTAAAACCACCAACACCACCACCACCACCACCACCACCATCATCACCGGCAACGAAATTGGAGTAACGTGGAGAAAAACATTTTCAATTTCAATTTAATTTCTATTCTGGCACATCACCAAACCACGGCTAGTGTTAACGACAACAACATCTCATGCTTGGGCGGAGATTTGTGTTATTTTACATTCACATATATTCTAAAAGTTACGCTAATAGTTCGTTCCACATGCGGTTCGGACGAACGCTCCCGGTTTGTATTGTGCCTTGCAAATGGAGACGCATGGTTGTCTACTGCGTTTACGATACTGGGGACAAAACTTTTCATCATCATTGCTCCAATCGGAAATAGCATTGGTTGCAATAAATGCTTCAGAAATTATTCATTTCATCTAGATCACTATCTTTGCTACTATTTATCGCATCTGGTAGAGGTAGAGTTTGTAGGAAAAATAATTGCAGGCAACGATCGCACGTTTCCGAAAGCACGTTTTTATTAGCGTAGCTTATGCCTTCGAATCGATCAAACTATCTCATCCATGCAGTAGTGGCTTCCGGGTTAAGCAGATAGATATGAAAATAGAGCCAAACGTTTTAAATTTTGAGTAGTTATGTTATCAAAAGCGAACGCTTGTTTCAAGTAGCATTGTAAAGTTGTTTGGATAGTGACGAAAAACCACGTGGTTCATCGCACTGCTTATCCGGATGGTTGTTACTGTAACGCATTTCCTATGGTGCTGTAAATATAGTTCACTGTTTCACGGTGCACCAGAATACTTCACCGAGTGTGCGCACGCAAAACGCGATACACCGCGAACGTTGCATTTCTCACTCGGGACGATGAGGCTTGCTTGATCGCCCGCCTACTTTTCTACTCGATGTTGGCCCGGTTTGCTGCACGCATCGGCACTCACTTTTCCGCAGTCGGCTAGACACACGAATCGATCACTAATAACGTACAATTTTGCATTTTTCGCATTTTGCTGCCCCGATGCGACTGTGAACGGTGATGGTGGTGGTGTGCGTATTTATGTGCGTGTGTGGTCGAAAAGACGGCGGTGATGGTAAGGGAGGAGTAGGTGGTGACGGTGGTGCGGAGTGTGCGTCCCAAAACCCAGCGCAGCGCTACATCGTGGAAACAATAACGATGACCACGGTGACGGAGCGCCGGATAGTGCAGGAGGAGAGGGGAACGTCTTCTCCACCGACCGTCCGCCGACCGCCGTCGGCCGGTGGATCTTCGCCGGAAGTTTCGACGGTGACCGGCCCGGCTGCGGCCACCGCTTGCTTACCTGCCCAATCATCCACCACGCTTTCAACGCTTATCATTCCAGCAGCAGGCAACGAAGGTGGCTCGACGGCGGTACCAGCGGGAACGGTTGCTTCCGCTACCGGCCACGACTACCGATTGCTGCAGCAACAGCAGCAACAGCAGAAGGGTCTGCGTGCCGGACAGGATGGTGCGCAACAGCAACAGCAACCGGCCCAGAACCAGTTCGAACCGGGCAAGCACAAACCGCTCAGTACGGCACAGGCGATAAGTGGCATCCTCAAGGGTGGCAAGCTGTGGAAAAACGAACAACAGCATCACCAACACCAGCAGCATCATCAACAGCAGCAGCAGCAACAGCAGCAACAGCAGCAACAACACCAGCAACAGCAGCAACAGCTCCAACAGCAGTCGTCCGCACAGGTAAGTTAATTTGTTTACTGCATGCAGGTGGGCTGAGAGACATACGGTTCAATTTGAAATTAATTCCCATGTCCCAGAGGGTGTGTGAGTCGTTGTGCGGCGCGGGAATTTGATGTCACGAACTTTTTTCACGAACTTTGTTCAAGAGTGTGAAGACTCTTCTATTTGAAAGTAAATGAGCGATTATTTTGAAGATTTGAATATTGTATTATTCAAGAATTATGAATAAATTAAATCAACAGAGCAAAATAATCTAAAAAGAAGTTTCTTAATGGAGCTCTCCATTGGTTCAAAAATGCTCAAAACGCTCAGGTTGAAAAAAACTGCTATTAGTACATTTGAAGATAAACTTTTTTAAACATAACTCAATCAAAACAATTTTTCTAATCAAAATATCAATTCAGTTATAACTAGTTAACAAGATGCCTCATCAAAGTTTAATCAAATAATCAAACAAATAAACTTATTATTAAACAGTAATCTGTCATTTTTAACTGCGCTTGCTGTTTTGGAACATTTTATAAATAAAAGTTCATTGTATAAGGTGGTCCAATGTTTAGCTGGTCGCATGAAAAATGACTTCTGCTGCGGTAGTTCATTTATAGAAGCACTGTACACAGTAAAACGTTCGCGATAGTGTTAATATGGAACCAGTTGTTCTATGAAATCCTTCAAATCCCTACCGGTGGATCAGCCGATTGTAAATTAATCCACGCCGGTTGATACATCGACCCTTCAGGTATGCCTCAAATGGAGGATTAGGGCAGCACGGGTAGCACGTCAAATTTCGTTTCAGTCAAATTGCCAACAAGCGTGTCCGACGTGGCAGCTTCGGTAAAATCGGTGCCGCTC
This sequence comes from Anopheles punctulatus, assembly GCA_000956255.1. NCBI lineage: Eukaryota > Metazoa > Arthropoda > Insecta > Diptera > Culicidae > Anopheles > Anopheles punctulatus. The sequence continues at coordinate 17,606 of JXXA01015539.1, forward strand.
GCTGTTTTGTTGGCCGTGTGGTGCGAGACGCAAAAAAAAAGCTGCTTCCCGTAGTGCCGAAAAGGCTCCCCAAAGGGTTTAGTGCGGTGCCGGCATATTGTTCCCCGTGCTGTATTATTCTATCGTTGTTTTTTTTTCTGTACATCCAGTGTATGGCAACGTGTAATTTATTGCTCACCTCGTCACGATGGCATTGGGGCATTCGGTAAAGGAATGATGTAAGCGTCCGTGAAGCAGGAGTAGGAGAAAGGAAACGCTCGAGGGACGACAAGGACAGGCGTTCCGTATCTCTACGGGCTCCCACTCCCGGTAGCGCGGTGCGATTGTTCGTTCGTACGTAGCGGTAATAAATCAAGTATTTTTGCCATTTCCCCCGAGTGTGGGCACGACTTTCCGGCGAGTTTGGGATTGAAACCGGTCTGAAGCAAAGCTGGCTGGTGCCAGGCTGAGCTGGGCGACTGATTTTGGGGAGCCTAGTGCTGGGAGCTGGAGGAATATCCGCCTTTTCCGGTTCTGACGCATCGAACACGCGCGTATCGTTCGTAATTTATGATGAAAAACAAATCGCTCTGACTCGTGCGCTGTTTTTACAATAATCATTTAATTTTAGAATGTTTCCTTTTTTTGTCGCTTCACCCACTGTCACCAATCGGTATCACGATTGCAGTGGTTGACGTGAATGGTTAGATTATGAATCATGTCTGGGGTCGAAGTAGCAAAGCACGCCATGAATGGTGATGTTGGTGAAAGGACCGTTGGGCAAGAGTGAGAAAAGTTTTCCGTCGGTGAAATACGTGACCCAGATCCAGTGACATGCGGCAGAAGAAAAACCTTCGGTAGAATAGAAAGAGGAAAAAAACACGAGAAAATGATACGGCAATGAAAAGAATAGCAGGATCGATAGAGCCACCGCGATATGATATATTAAAATGTCCCTTCGTGAACGGCAGAGCGAGCGAAAGTTTCGCTGTCAATAGCAAAAGCCCGTACTAGGTAGTATAAATCCGTTCTCATTTGGTTTCTTCCTTTTGTCGACTATTCTTTTGTTTTTGTAATTAGAATTTATTGCGAAAGTTTTGAGCACAAGAATTCCTAACCAAATTGAGTTGCTTTGCAACAAATTTGCATAGCAAACAATCTGCCATGCAACAAGCTCTAAAACAAATAATGTAAA
>JXXA01015540.1:0-11744 GCA_000956255.1 Anopheles punctulatus
CGGGAACTGATTACGAAATGTACTCCGACGGAACGGGCTGGAAAGTTTTTCCCGAGCACAAATAGTGCACGGACTTTCACTTTCTTTATTAAACTATTTCCCGTGAATACGTTTGACTTTTCCGACACTGAAAAATTGGACGAAATTTCAATTCAAACCGATGTTCACGAAATAACACCTGAGTTAGCTCAATGCGGTTGAATGGTTGCTCCGTAAAATGATACCGTGCAAGATGTGCTCCTGTGCTGTAGGAGGTGTTCCTTGCAGTGCCATGCCGTTGGCCGTCCGGGCACTGTGGTTTCCTCAAATTCCCCAAGAGCTGCAGCATTCCGGCGGCAGACGTGGAATGAAGTTTATCATAATAATTCATTTATTCATTGAATAGTAAATAAGCTACGGTAACCAACGCCTGGCACACATGCACCCCATGAAAGCGACATGCAAAACGATAGCTCCGGGAGAATGTGACTACACCAATTTCCAACGCCACCGCTCTCCTCCTCCGGGATCTAATTTGTTCCACACACCACCACCACCAACATCACCAGCATCGACAAAGATCCCAAAACACAACCGTTGCCATCTTGATCCTATCATGCATTCGAGCAGTTTGAGCAGCAAAGGGAAGGTTTCCAGACGTTATTTCGTGCCGGCAGTCGATGGTAAAATCATGCTACTCCATCGTTCCCCAACACACACACACACACGCACGGAACAGGAGTTTCGAGAAATTGGGTTAGCTTCGAGCAAAGGTGGCTAACTCTTTCTCCATCGGAGCGGGAGGAGTACCCAGTGTTTACCCAGCGTGTTACCCGAAACGTGGCCCGGCGTGTGCAGAACGTGGATCATACGGCAAACATCACCGGAGGATATAGGTCTCCCGAGCACGAGGGTGAGGAGGCACAACGCAAACAACAGCACGAGCTGTCTGTGCAGCCCGCACCACCCCACAGTGGGGTGTTGTGAAAGTTTTTCAATAGAGAAAATAGTTCAACATATGTTTTTGAGGTTTTTGCTTACGCTGGAACTACGTTCCCTATCGCACCGTGTGAGGTGACAGCTCGTAAATGGCCGGAACCAGGATGATGGTACGAAGCGGGGCTGGCGAGGAGAGACACTAACGATAAAAGTATTCCGGATCTTTGAATATTCTATTCCCGCTCCCGAGGTTGTCGGACGGACGTTCACCGAACGCAGCCTCTCCAAGACAAAGTTCGAGCGAGGGAGCGAACATCGATTGCATCGGTTTGACCACCTGTCTCCCGAGGGGAAGGTAAAGTTTAATCTTCAGGATGTTCGAGAATTCTGTGTGTGTGTCGATCATCATATCTTTGCTTATCCGGGAGGATACGTTTATTATTTTATTGGAAAATCAACGGGCTGCTTCATCTCCTAGTAATATCGTTTCAAATAGAACATTATGGGGAAAAAAAATGATTGAATCGAGACCATAAATCACCTCAGCTTGCAAGCAAAGTTGATTTTGCACATCGGAAGTTATGAGAGCAAAAAAAAATAAAAAATTGATAGAAATATATTATACATTCCAACACAAATGTGCAAAGATCCACATCCTATGCAAATCAGATGCTGCCAATGTTCAGGTTTAGAGTCAGTTATCTGTCTCACACTCCACCTTATCTGCAGCGAAGCAATAACGTAAAATGTGTTGAGTTTTATTTTCGTTTCCTCCAACACGAATTTAATGGCGAATTATTTTTTTTCTCTCTTCTAATCGCTAGAAATTTTCAAGACTTGCTCATCAACATGATTCCCACCGCTGGTGTCGCTATTACTCCCGGGGGAGCATATCTGCTCCGCTCTCGAAAGCTATTTCAACATCGACCAGCACATCTTATCACTTCCTCCTCCTTCTCCTTCTCCCCTTCCTCCTTAAGGGTGCGCTGAGGGTACGTTGGAAACGGAAACGACTTCTAATTAGCTACGGGAAGTGGCTATTAAACGTCAACTTGATGATGGCGTGAGCCGCCGCTGCTGGTGAGATGATCTTGCGATGACGACCGACTGCAAACGACGCCCGAGTTGATAACGAACGGAGCTCTAGCACCTCCGGGCCACTTTTATTCCATCGTTTTCCAAATCGCACTCCAACACGTCCATCGCTTGAACACGGCTTGAACAGACGTCCACATTGAGCTGTTTCGAGCTGAGCACGAAAACCACGCCACGGATGTGTACTGATAAGCGTAACGAACGGCGAACTTTGACCATCCGGGATGTGTTGGTGGTCGACAAGAAAAGGTGAAGTTTCGCGCATAAAATTTCACCAAAACAAAGCAAAAATATCTTTTCCCCCTTCCCATGCATGCTTGCGTTGAATCGAAAGAAAACGCATAAATTTTGTAACGAAATGGATAACAAATGAATTGAATTTTTTTCTCGGTAATTCGGTGAATTTTGTGCAAACATAAATCCTATTCTTGCCGTTTGTTGGACTTGCTGATCAAATATTCCAAAAACCCGGCTCGCCCAATTCGGAACTAAATTCAATTTTATTTACACTACACACACAAACGCATCCTGAACAAATACAGCGAGCCAATAAATCATGGGCGAGAAAAGTCCAACCAATATTCTCGCACGACATAAAGAACACGAGCGCACGTGTGGGCACGTGTGTTCAAATAGAAAGGAAAAAAAAACAAAAATAACAAAATTCGCCCAAAAAGCTTTCGGCGATAATTTAATAACAGAACGTGGAAGTCGAAGCATGCTGTAGCTAAAATATAAAACTGTTGTGATAGTTGAGCACGAGGTGCCGGTCGAACCGTAGAACACACGCGCCACGGGAAAAGGTAAACGAGCGATTTAATACTTGCACCCTTGCGGGTGGAGGAGGTAGTGAAATTGCGACACAACCTGCTCCCCCCACATTTGCGGGCCAGTGTGCGGCATGTTGAGGTAAGGTGAAAAATAAAATCGAGACTAAAAAAAAAACCCCGCCGCCTTACTGTACGCCGCGGGTGGAAGGGGGGATGAGAGTCTATAGAAAACACTAAAATTCACCATTGTACTAACGCAGTTATGCGCAATCGGGCAAATACGTGCACGCTCACAACAAAAACTATTTTCGAGCACACAAATACTCGCACACACAATCGTCGCACAGCCTTTGTCGTCGAGCGTAAAGGCGGATGGGAGCGTTTTCGCTGCAATTAGAGGACGACGATCGCATGCACCGGTGCAATTGTGCAACTGCGGCACACCACCACCTGCACCTGTGACAAGTGCAACACCGACAAGCGTTTCCAATTGCTTCACCACCACCACCACCACCACCATCCGACGCACTCTTGAGGGGAAACACTGCGTTGGATATCCTTCGCCCGCTGCACTCTCCTGCATGAGGGTGGTGGCCCCATCGGTTGCACACAAACAAATACACACACACACACACACATAATGCGCCACGTTGTTTTACATTTCTGCAGTTGCACTTTTGTGAATCTGATGTTCCTCCGCCTGTCGACCACACCGTCGGCACGCGCAAACAGTGCACTCGAAAATCGCGTTTCGATGCGTTCTGCTCGCTGCGAAGAAGCGCAAACGAGAGCAAAAAAAGAAGGAGGCCACCCGAATAAAGGGGTCGTGCATCGAGTGGAAGAATCCGATAGGGGTCCGTCGTCATCGCCACCATCGTCTCCGCGTCCGACCACACCACCAGGCGCGCGGGTGTTTTCAGAGGGTGAGAGTGAGAGGAAAACAAACGCAAACGTGTGCAAAAGACACCGTGATAAAAAGCACAGTCTATACTAGGCGCGAATTTCCCGGGTGAAAAGGAAAGACCATACCTCGCTTTTTCCTCCTTCTTTTGTGAGCAGAAAATTGTTCTAACCAACTACTGCTGCTCATGTTTCCCCCGCTCCACCACGAGGTGGGAAATCGAAGCGGAAGACCGTTTGCAAAGAAGCTAAAAAAAATCTCCCCCCGTACGCCCGAATGTAGGCACGCAAACACGCTGACCCACCACGCGGACCAACAGCAGCGGCGGAAACGGCGATGTCGGTGGCGGCCACACACGACACGGGAAGAGGCACGTTTTATTTGCATGCATGAAATAAAATTTATTGCGAGCAGGAGACGCGGCACCAACACCACGGGCAGAAGATATAGCTGCGGTGCGGCAATAGTTTCGCCGCGTCTTTTGGGATTTGTTTGCGGAAAAAGGGTCGGACGGAACGGTTGGTTAGTGGCGAGAAGAGCTTAACAAGCACTTCCGTATCTTGTACGCGCACTGGATTCAATCGATGAATTCTCAACACTTTTCAGCACTGTGTGCTCGAGGGGGCTACGACAGTAGATGGATTTTAACATTGTTTTCAAGTTCGGAGAAGTATTTTTACTACTCTTTATATTATTCCTCAAGCAACTTGATATACATTTTATTTTGCAAAAGTAGTACATACTCGTAAGACCGTTAACACACATTTATAAAAGTATCAAATATTTTCATCACACACTTCGTCACACGCCTGAATGTATGCAACGAAATTGACCAATGTGTGATACTGTAGTATTTTCAATATCTTTGAATGATTTTCAGCAATATTACATCAATCAGCAAGAGCAATTGAAACTTTTTAAGATTTTAATTTTTTAATAATTTTAATTTTAATTTAATTTTTTTTTAATGATTCAATATCTAAATAAACAAGAGCTTGAGCAGCGTTTCTATGGAACAGTGATAAGGATGACCAAAAGAATTTTAAGTGTATGCAATTTGAAAGCCTTTCGATTCTACGACGTAACACTTAGGGTGAAATAAATAAACTTGTTTACTTGTAACACGATCAATACCAGAAGAAAGATCAAATCTTACCAAAATGATAGGAAAATTGAATGTAAGCGGAATCAAGTGCCTGTTTTCGCTTTGCGATGCAGTAAACTATACCATATTTTAAGCGACCCGGCGACAAATATACGATTGTTTACTATTACGAGCATGCTCTTTATCCATTGGTATACTCAGCAGGGGTGGATAAAAAAAACACAAACTGCAATAAATAAACAATTACTAGGCGCCCACAGCCCAAAGCGATCGAGCAATCGAACAATCGCCCGCCGGATAGCCATTAGAGAACAATGGACCAACCCACACTGCCCACGGTAGGAGACGAAAGAAACACCGATAAAGTACACCCGCGAACAAAACGGCCCCCGGTCGGCCCGCCTGAAGGACGGTTGGATTCGGCTAATTTGATGCAATCTTCTCCGAAGATTTGGCTCGACAATCGCATGAAATAAAATAAAACTAAATACGATCAGGAAAGCGGCGGACACTACCGTCATCGCAGGCTCCTTTTCCACCCATGCTGTCAGAGATTTCGATCTCTGTATTGCGGCCGTAGTGAATTGAATCAATAAAGCGAACGGAATCGTGGCCACTTCTGTAGCGAAACGAAGCCCGCCTTCCCGCCGGACGAGCGAGGTTTGCGGCGGGCGAAAAAATCTGCCTTCACCAAACACAATACCCAAAGATGGAAAGGTTTTTCCACACATTCCTGGATCGGCTTCTACGGAGCGAGCGGACGAGTTCGCCATCTTCTGCTGCGTTTTTTTCTTTTAATCCTGTTTTGTTCGGTAGCGCTCTGAAGAACCATCGTTGTGGGCATTGTGAGCTCCGAGAGATTGAGAAGGGGGGTGAAAGGAAAAATGGTGAAGAAAACGGTGGTCGAAAGAAAAATTGTTGCTGTCTATTGAAATGTAACGATTCGATTCCGGTTATGGGATACTGTTATTGTTCGGTGACCGAGAAGAAAAAAAACCGCCTCGGAGGCGTTATGAATGGAATCGCCCACGGGCTGGCGGAGAAATCGGGATCAGGGTAGGAAAATTCCACGTGCCAAGGGGAAGCTATCAGCTCCCGATGTCTTTCTCTCTTCCCCACGCGTCCTATCCTCAGGTACATTCTTGCCGAGCGGGAAAATTCGGTAGAAGCAAAAAGCGGAAACGAGTAACACACAAAATCCGTCCCACAAACGAACCCGGGATCGGGGAGGGGCTCGAGGCGGCGCCTTTGGGCGCCGATGTGTTTGCTTCCTTCCGGGCGTGTTTCGTTACGTCCTCCGCACCCCGGAAGTCTCCCATCAGCATGCGAATAATACCTTTGCTTCTGCAGCCTTTCGCTCCCTCTACCGAGCAAGGTTTTTTTTTCTTCGTGCGATTCTGCCCTCCCCATTGATTGCATGCGATTTCCACCCATCCTCCTGTGTGTCTGTCTGTCTCGGTGGAGGATGGGGTAGAAGTTGGATTGTACCACAAAATGGACGGAAAACAGTCGCTTCGCTTCTCCGCAACCACAAAACCCGCTCTTCAACGCCATTATGCAGCAAAAAGAAAGCCCTTTTCCCCCCAAAAAATCAGAACGGACGAACGATCGCGAGAGAGAGAGGGAGAAAAAAAAACTAAAAGTAGCAGTCCAGCTGGTAGAGAACTCTTTCCGCCTGATGGAACGCGGAAAATACGAACATGCTGCGATGGGCGTGTGGCGTGTGGGTCGGTAGAAACCCCCCGCGGGGGAGTCGAAGGGAAAAATCAGCCGGCCTAAGCCTTTCACTCGGTTTGATCGAGCGGCGGTACAGGAAAGCAGCACAGCTAGAGATGAGAGGCAAAAGCAATACACGCAAAAAAAGCTTCTAATGCTCGATTGACTGGCAGGCTCGATGGCTTCAATAAGGATCGAATTTTCGCTTCCTTTCCGACGCACACACACACACGTACACACGCACAAACCGAACCCTAGGAGCGAGCAAAATGCCCATTTCCGGGCGCCATTTTCACCCACTACATGCCGGAACGAACGAATGACGATCGGAGCAGGAGAAAGCAACGCTTTGAAGCCGTGGGGGGTTTAGTGGGTGGGTGAGTAAGCCATCCCAAAAGAGGCAAAACACCGGCTGGCAACGGCTGCGGGCGGGGTACGGCGAGATTCCCAATCAGTGCCCGTCGTGTGTTTGGTTCGACGATGGTGATGGGTTTTTTTTTTGTTTTTTACGGCAAACTTTCTCACCGGTGGTTTCGGAATTTTCGGTGCGTTTGGTTTTTACATCCGATTTTTATACCCCGATAGGTAGAGCCGTTCCTGGAGCATGCTGCGTGGTACCTTTTTTTTTTTTAGGATAGGCATAAAACTGCAACACCGGCCCATTTCGGCTTCCGTGCGAACGAAGATGAGCGAAGTCGCGCGGGATGTGCAATAATAAAATCAGAACCAAGTGGCTTTTATGCGTTTTATGGCGGCGCATTATCGGGACGGGTGCGGGCGCACATCCGCAAACGTGCCCCGTGTTCTAGGTGCTAGAAACCGTGGCACGAAAAATATATATAGATATCTGTAATGTCGCTTCTAACTTGCTTCCCTGCCCTTGGCAAAGAACGTGTCGGGAGCGGATCGTCGTGTAGCGAAAGTAACACAAACTGATGGTGCTGAAATATTCGCCCCCTCCAGTCCCCCTCTTGCGCATCAAAATTGGCCGAGAAAGCACTTTCCTATGACGCATTACATCTACATGGGAAACGTAGGTGGAAATGGCACGGGGCCGAGGACTTTGATTTACAGCCCGTTTGTGAGGTGAAAAATGGTTTTCTGTCAGCTGCAACTCCAGTGTGTTTCAAATCGATAACAGTTTCTGCACATACACACACAAACCCACAACACTCGTTAGGTTCTTGATGGTCGCCAAAAGGGCAAACTTACCTTTGCTAGCCGTTATATACAGACGGCGATTTGTGTTGGTTTTTTGAATTTGCTGCATAACGAGGAGTGTCGACAAGGCTGCGGGCGATAATAGAAAGGGAAGTAGAAAAAGAACACTGGTTAATATATTTTATTGACAAGCTATTTTCCATACTATATAGAAACAGTCGATATACCGTTTTTTATCAGAGAAAATTGTACTAGAACAATGCACATACATTAAAAAAAGAAATACCTGAAAATATCCCATTCTCCTCGTTTTACTACAACATTAAGAGCGAACTTTCATAATTGGAAAACCATTCTTCTTCGTCAGGTAAGAATCGAACCCATGACCATGGGTACGGCATAAGGTTACATATACCAGAAGCTCTAAACGGTTCCATCATTAAGTCAACGTTATATTTGCAACAGAGTTTTGTACCATCAGAGGTTTTCTTAGCGAAATTATTCAAACGGTTTAATCATAATCGTTTAGACACAACAAAAAATTGAAAAGTGACAGAAAATCGTCTTAAAATAAAAAAAAAATGTTTTTTTAATGTAGTAGCTTTCATTCTATACATATTCATTAAATTAGCTTCAGCGCAAAACTCTTACACACGTGCGAATACTCTACCTACGCGCAGCTTAACCTTGTAAGGAAAGATAATGCCTATCTAGTTATGTTTTACCTATCATTTGATGACTCAAATATACGATACGAGCCCATCTCCGCAGCACAAATACCGTCCGGTAACCTCCAAAAAGCTCGTTAGCTCTAATGGTGCTTCAGCACGATGGCAACTACCCCATTCTTGGCAGGCTTCTTTACGTGAGACACCGGGGCCACCCCTGGTACAAACCGGAACACTTTCGTCTTTCGACCACGTGACCGAAAAGTCTCCAAAAGGCGACGACGGCAGGGGCAATAAAAGCGCGCGGTTCCCGGGCTTCGATACGCTCCAACAAACGGTTGCCGCTTCTGCACGCTAAGACCCGGCCAGGCCGGTTTCACAAATCTGGGCCATAAAATTCATTGCAACACTTCACTGAGCCAAACCGTGGGTCTATTGGGTTAAATAATAATAATAAAAAAGAACCGGTTGCCAGATGACCGTTCGCGCATCTTCGGTGTTGTGATGATACCGTGTGGGGCAGCCGCCCTGCGTTGTGTATGGTTTTGCGGTGGAAAAGTGGCGCACCCGCGCGCTAGCTGAGCCCAGTGAGGCTTAACTTTAATCAGCATTACCCCACCGCTCGGCGTCTAATTGGGGGTTATTTTATTTTGCAGGCGCAGGTTATTGTAGCCGGAGGGCTGCTTCGGCACAATAATCGGCTCCTAACAACCTTTCGTTTCCTCTCGCCCATTCACACCCGCTCACCCATCCGCCCACCCGGTGTGGTGTTCTTCCCTTACGCCGCACCGTTTGCCAATTCGTACGCACTGACTCCCGCCGCCGTGGCAGCGAAACCGATCCGCACCACGTGGATTGGATCCTCGCCACAAATCAACACAACACAGAAACAGAAACAATCAACCGCGCGGAAAGTGTTAATTAAAAAGCCATGTGAACACGCGTGTTTTCTCCGCGAGCTATCCCAGCGTGCGACCAGCCGCCGCAGTTTTCATAAAGTTTTTACACAACCTCCGCTGAAACGGATGCCAAACTGGGTGCTGGGAAGCGAGGGTCGGATTGTGGGAAATTGGCACCGTGTTTAGACACTGGCGAGTGTTTATTTTCACTTTTCCGAACCTCCACACCACCGCCACGGTGGAAAGCTCGCCCACCAAAAAGGGAAACTTTTATCAGTTTTATTGAAAATCCTAACCTCAATCGTGCGTTTCTGCCGCGGTATGAAGCGTTGGGCGGGAATGGTCCCGCACGATTTGCACACCTCATGTCTCGTCGCCAGGCAACAACAGCGGCATTGCTACGAGTTGAAATTAGTCCGTATAACTGATCATAAATTAATTTCCGAAGCGCTACCTTCCCAGAGCACGCTTCCCCCTTAACGGGCCACTGATTTTCGACCGGTGGTAAGTTTCCAAACTTACTGAATGGCCAGCTTAGCGGTGCTCGAGTCGAGCCAGCCGTGCGTTAAGTTTGGTGGGCATGACACCTACCAAGTTTTCCGCGTTTCCCGAGCCCATCTCCGGCACGGTGTTATGCGTGCGTGATGGTGGGCTTTTTTTTACTGATTTTTCCCTTCCCGATTTCGATTCGTCAAATTGGTTGTTGAACTTAATTGGTTGAACATTTCGAGCAGATTTTATGACCCTAGACAACGCGTTCTGCTGTGACCGTGTTTGCGGAGAGAGGTTCACACTACCGAATTCGCTCATCCAAATAGAGGACCGATAGCTGTCCTAAGCTGTTACGCAGAGAAACATTTTTGTTTTCCAAATCGCCATTTGCTGCCAAGTGCGGATATTGCGTTGGAATGGATTGAGCTTTGGCTTCGTCAAGCTTTATGTATGAATCAAGTCAAGCCATTAAAGCAACGGGCAAATCATTTATGAGATTCTAATAATTGCGTTCTACTAAGGGAGTTTCTTTATAAGAATACAACAAAAATAAACTGTATGGTATAGTTGAATTAATTTTAAATTTTAAATTATTAGTTCCAAGCTATTCGGTTGATAGTTGTTCGATGTAATTTCAAAATGTGTAACATATTTAAAATATTATTAGATTTTGTAGCGGAAAGTAAAAAATATTATTCCTTTGTTTAAATAACCTGAATGTACAGGTAATGTTGGAAATGGTGACGATAGAAATAAATCACCCAGATTTTGTTATATGTATTTTAGAGCGATATTGTCTCAGTCATATAATATTTTTTTTATTTTATTTTAGTTTATATCGATTTTGCAATCCTTTATCAGGTACTCGTTTTTCGACGTCATGTTTTTGTTTACCGGCTCCAAGACTACTCCCCTTATCAGGAGGAGGCATGACTTTTCAAATTTTTCTCGTTCCATGGCCCCTGAGGCAAACGATGGTTCGTGTAAAATTCGCCATTCGAATCGGTTGTCGGTAGGGCGAAAAAAAAACGCTTCCCCGTCTCAGAACCCACACCCACCCTCATGCGTTGCAACATTATGGATAAACATTTTCTCTCCATGCGCTCGCTACCCGCACGAACGCTGACATTTGACGAATTCTGCTACGAAGCGAGCGGGAGGGTGGGTGGTCCCATTAGCGTACATGATTATTGCTCCTTTGCCGCATGCAAAATTCGCCGCGTTTAAGGCACGGAACGAACATCACCACCCACCGATTCACCGCACACCAGCGCCGAGGACTCACATTCGTCGCCTATCATCACTCAATCAAATGGCATATTTTCGCTTTTGCCCTCGAGACGGCAAACAATTTCCTTCCAAACGCCCCGCAAATGCCACCCCGCCGGGAGGCATTTTCCTTTGCCGGCCCACCGAATGGATCGACTCTACCACCACCGCGAGCGAAGTCATTCTCATCATCATCATCAGTCATACGCGTCACTTTGGTCGCGCCGCTGGTTCCGGCGGTTTCTACTACCACGTTTACCAAGGTTAATATGTCAGTCAAATGCGGGAGGAAGCTTTCGGAGGGTGGTGGAGAAAAAGGATGTTCCGTTTATTTTCGGTTGCCTTTCATTTATTTATTCGGTTTGTTGTCTCGTTTTGGCGGGTAAGCAGAATCCCCTTCGTTTCTCCCCGAAGCTACCAGCCAGTTTTCATGGGTTGGTCAATTTGGGAAACGGAACGGAACCGTAAGCTTTGCGATTTTATTTTTCATTTTCCAAATCTTTTCGCAACAAGGAGCACACGTGCGTTCGCAGAATTCTAGCTCGGTGCGATTTTTTCTGATTCTTTAGAATTTGTTTGTACAGCATGAAATATTTCAAGACAACATCCTCCACAAAAGCAAAAAAAAAATATTTACGCTTGAATTTTTTTTTCAGTCAGTCACTGCGGAAAAATTAAACAATAGAACCTTAACTGACGTAAATGTTACTTACAGCATTCGGGACTGAGGTATTCCTTCATACCTAAATT
>JXXA01015545.1:0-12992 GCA_000956255.1 Anopheles punctulatus
ATAAAAAAACAATACGCAGCCGAGTTCTATAAAAAAAAAAAAAAAACATCACATAAAAATGAAACACACCCGCGCAAAAAGCGCTTGCACTCGTGAGCGTTGAGGCCAATTTGGGACACATTTGCAATGGACATTGTCGCACGGAGGGTTGCGTGTCATTCCCGGAGGGTTTTTGCTTCGTTCCACCCTCGAGACGACAATCGAGCGCGAAAGGACATCAAGACTCTCGAAAAGAAAGGATCGATCTCGGGTCCTTGCGTGCGATCGATTGTGTTTCACTGGGATCGAACAAGCGTGCAAGGATGGTCGAGGATGCAATTCGATTCGTTAGGAAACTCCTTCGCTCACCCGTTCCAGCAGCCGATCGCCTATTGTGCGAGTGTGTGCCGTTTGTGTTGAATGAAAAGGACTTCTTTTCTTGAAGCAGGGAGAACAATCTAGCTGCCTCGTGCTTCTGGCATGGGAAAATTATACACAATTACTTGTACACCCGGTTGGTCTTTTGAAAGCGGGCGTTTGAATGAATGGTTTCGTAGTGTTTGGATTGGAATTCAACGATGTCGTCCTCTGGGCCTTGTCACTTGGGTCGTTTATGTATAGGTTTTGGTTTGTCATACATGGCGGCGGTGCATGCTTCGATATCCTTCCCAGCAATTGCCCGGTTATTGTGGAGTCAAGCGTGCGAAGGAGGACACAATAGGCCACTCCTTAGGCGAGTGGCCGTACAATCATTTAACTCATGCTTGGCAAGAGCCTCAGTAATTGATTCGAAATCGGTGGACAGATGTTTTTTTCCGTTTCTTTCTGTGAAGCACGATTTCTTCTCGATTTACTACCCGGCAACCAATTCAATGGTTATAATGGGCTCTGAATTGATCTATGCTATGTATTTGGCTGGGATAAGGAATCATTCGAACCATAACCTAACATCTCTTGACAAAAACACAGCTAGCATTGGCTGTGTCGTAATATGTTATAAATCGTGCTTGGTTTTCATATGAATTGTCTGGGATACATGTTGTTTCATTAGTTTATGCTATCGGCTTTGATGCGAGCTGCAGAGTGACATTTGTTTATGTCTGCAGACATCAGCGCGCATATGGTCACACGATGTGCCACTTGAGCAGGAGATCTTTTCAGATGACATACCATGAATGACATCAGACTCTGGCTTATTCTGTAATACGCATGTGTTGTGAATTTCTGCTTGAATATTAGGACATTTCAATGAAGTCATCTCATTGACTAAGGTTAGCAGCATTCATGCATATTGTTGTCTGTTAACTAATCCGAATTATCATAAATGTTAAAATGTTGGTTCTGATTTAGTTTTCAACAACGATTGCCCTTCGAAGCATCTTTGATTTTTTTTTCAAAGCAACCTGAATCGTAAAAATAATATGTATAGTTCAAGTGTATAGTTCAAGTGTCTGTTATCGATACTAGCATGACGTCTTTCAACGCATGTTAAAATACAGCAGAGTTGTAATAATCAAACGCAAAAGCTATTTATTTCGCGGCAGTAAAACGATTCTTTACATTATCATAATCTAAATTTGTTTTAATGGAATCAAATTTACCTCAACATCTCAAGGTGTTTATCCGGCATCGCTATCATTCGTTGACGGGCGAACACAGGTCCTTACTTCGAATTTCAATTTAAAATAACTCACATTTCAGGCTCGCTAATCCTCCTTAATTGTTGCACGCCTCACTTTGGGGCAAGACGTTTCTCGCTCGATTTCTTCGTCGCATCCCGGATGCGTCGTTTTGTTTTTCTTTCGGGTGCCTGGTGTATCTCAGGAATGAGGCCACTGGGCAGAAGTACGTATTTCTAGTTCACCGCTACCGAAACGATGATCCACTCGTTCACCTTCCTGCCTGCGGTCTAGAGAAATGCACTCGCGCCATAAAAATCTCCGTGCCTTCCCATGCTGCATCGCGCAGGACGCGGCGATTCAGCGGGCCGGCCCATAAAGAGATAATCCTTTTAACGACGTGTTCGGCTACCGTAGAAAAGGGTTATCTGGGAACCCGCCGAGTGCGGCCGGCTGGTACGACCAGTTTCGTTTAATTTTAATGAGATTTGCCCGGCGAAATGGCAAAACGTTGACCATCGGGGTAGTAAACGGTGACACCGGCACGGTATCGGGTAGTGGCGAGCGAGGGAATGGCGAAAACGAAAGGATTAAACGCTGAGCGGCCGCTGGGGTCATAATAATAGGATTAACCCCTTCATCTGCAAATGCTGCCGCATAAAGCCATCATAAACAGGTTCCACCCTGTTTGCTGGTGCGCTGGAATTTTTGTGTAGAAAAATTTGTCATTCCACTTTGTTTTTCGCCTGTTGTGTCGGTTGACCAGCTTGCCGTTTATGGCCGGTGTGTCAATAATTAGATTCGCATCCTGCAGTTTCTTTACCGGCCACCGACCGCAACCCTTTACTGCTAACCCACAGGAAAGCTTTGCTGGAAAACCAGAAGCCCAAACCGATCGTTTTGCGGGCGGTGATCTCGGCGTGCGATCGCTTTCGGCGACCCTTTGATTTAATCCTGGCAGCAGCACAGCGTTTACCGGACACACCGCGTAGCTGCGTGCGGCTCGGTTTACATTTATTGCTCTAAACGGTGCTAATCCTGTTAACCCTTTTCTTTTCTAATTTAAATATCTGCCAACGGAAGGCTGCTAATCCACACCGGAGATCGTGGCCGGTGCTGCGCACCCGTTTTTACGATCGCTCCATTACGGGGGCGCGTTTCGTGTTCTGGTGTTAGGCCGTGCAAACGTCCAAGAGCACGCCCGTGACGAAACGGGGTTGAGGTAAAAGGATTCCCGTGTACGATGTTGAAGTTCTGCCACCGAAAGGGTTGACATGGTGTTCATTCGGTGCTCCATAAACAAACCGAACGATCGTTCCGGCGTGTACAGCTTGAGCTGCAATCAAACTATCAGCAAAACGATCAGTATCGACATTTGGCTACCGGTTTTACTGTTTCGTAGGGCTGGGTGCACTAACCCTTTCGATGGAAGACGTATTTCCGAAGATGATGCTAGGGAAGAAAGGATGTGAAAAAAATGTATTTAAATTTTTGAAAAGTTATTACATCTAAAGAACACAACCGTATTAAAGCATTCGATTTTAAATGTTAAACGAAATTATGTGAAATGATAGCGAATGTTTTACTATGTTGTCGGAGCATTTAAAGCAATATTATCATTACTTTTAACATTTATACTCGATCAAGTTGTGTGCCTGCAGATGCTTAAATAAATAATATGGTTGACTTGAAATATTTATTTCATATCATTTGCGCATACATATCACATATGATTTCTTTTGCAAACAAAATTGCCTTTTATAGTTCAGTTTGCGTGCATTTGCTGTGAAAGTCCACGTGCATGCATTGTTAAAATGATTGGTTTATCCACTCCAATCCCATATCGTAAGCATCTTTGCTACATCCATTGCCTTGTCACTCTCTTAGTGCTCGCACACATGCAAACCCTTCCTGCGAAACACTCACACCACATCACCCGGCAAACGTGTGCCGAAAAGTCACAATGGGCGACCATAAATTTGCAAATGAATTCATTAAGCCCTTTTCTTCGGCTCTCGGTATTCCTTCACACTCAACCAGCACCCGCATCGTAAAAGCGAAAGGATAGCCAAGGACTTTTCACCTTTTGTGCACATACACACACACACACACTCTTTACCTCGAACCATGATCGTCAATTCGCAAGCATTCTCTCTCCCACTCGGGTTGTCAAATTGCAGTGATTGCTGCGGAAGGGAAGAAACAATCATAAAGTCTTTTCTCGCATGCAGCAACCACCGCACTCACTCGTTTGCACATGCAAATTTCCTTTCTCGCACTGCGTTTTCCCCTTTTCTTTGGGCAGGCAGCCAGCCGCCTTTTCCCTTTTGCCTTCTTCCGTCCACGGGGTTTGGCACATTTTTTTTTTTGCAAATGCGCCCCATTAAATCGTAAACCCAAAGGGTCCGAATCCTTTGAGCCCGGCAGGCCGACGGTCGCATCCTTTTCGCAAACGCTTCCCCCATTCGCCAATGGCAAGCGGTAGTTGAAGGTAGGAAGAAGGATGGAAAAATTCGAATTTGCCAACCAAATGGTGGGCCATAAATGAGTTACTCTTTGCCAGGGACTCCTCTGGGGAGGAAGGAAGAGTGAAGGTGATAGACCTGTCCGAAAAGGATTCCCACTGTCGCCGTCACTTTATGGCGAATGTTATGATTGGCAAGGATTAAAGTGCTGTCTCTGTCATGCTTACCTTGCACCGTCACTCTACCCATTGGAAGGTGGTGATTTTTATAATTTAATGTTTATAGCACTGTATTTTATGATTTCCACTCGCTAACCCGTCGTTTCGGCACCCGAGGAAAGGGATAGCACGGAAGGATTGCCGATGTGTGATGGTGGCGTGAACGGGTCGAGACTGCATGGATGAGGTTCCTGGGACAGTCAGCCCGTTGGCCGATTTCACTGTGCGAGATGAACGATGGAAGTTTGCAAATAAATGTGTATTGGCAAACATGGTTGAAATTGGCAAAACTTTTTCATTTGCCAACGTTGGGTGGTTCGCTCAGTACATTAAAGACAAAAAACAGTAAATTTTATGAGTCAAAGTGTTCCGTTAGGATGGCGGACGCCTAACGGTACGGTGTTTGATATTTTTGTTTGCTATAATGTTGTGCCTTTTGCGAATAAAAAAATAACACACACACATTCACATGTTACGCTTTACAAGGTGGCACATATTGGCCAAGGTACCGTTGCTATGGACTGGTTCAATGTCACTAGGAAATTTGGCATTAGTTTTGTTGAGGCTAGGGCATCGGTGATCTCTGGATCGTGGAATTTCAGGCAGTAAGGAGGCAGGTACATTTTTCGCAATTATTTCCCTGAGAAGGTTACCCACAGTTATATGTTAAGCTTCAGATTTTTTATCACAATTTAAATGTTGCTTGTTTTACGTTCAATAGGTTTAGATGGTTTGAATGGTGTTTTGAATCAACATGAAAAACTCACTATGCCTGTTGCAGTTACGGACGAATTTTTAATAACTTTTTAAATCTTAATAAACCTGTCTTTTTCTTTTTAAATGATGTTTTCGTTTTCAAACACGCAAAGTGTCTTAGCCGTTCCCCGTAATGAACTTCTCATCAAAGCGGGAGGTGCTAGTAAATATCTTAATTCTTCGAAAACTCGCCTCATCAAACGATCCCGCCCGGTTCATCGGAATCACCTGTTGCAGAGCGCTGCGTCTGGCTGATTCGGGCATATCAAGCCTCTTCGGTCTGCGCCCGTGGGAAACGTGAAACCGAGAAACGCAAACAAATGTGTGACCGCACGTGAAATTACGTTGCACATAACTTTCACCCATCCACCCTCAAGGCAGTCGGACCCAACAAAAAAAAAGCTTTCGCGTAAAATTCATGAACCGCACCCTCCGACGATTAACGACGTTATGGCCAAGGCTGAGCCGAGCCGAAATCCGTGTATGCGAAATTATTAATTTCGATCATAAATAACAATCAAAATATAGTTATAAATTATTTTGCAACCTCAGACGCAAAAACGGCAGATGATGGCCGGCTCGTTTCGACCGGCTGTTTCGTTGCATCGGAACAGGGGTGCTCATGAACTTTTGCAATGAGAATGACCCGCGATCGCGTTTGCGGATATCGGTTCAGTTTTTCTCCATCGCAGTTGCAACGGCTTCAAGCTGGTGCCGAACGTGCTGCAGGATCTGACCATGATTTATGAACACATTTCGCGGCTTTTGAACTTCGATTTTGATGCGTTCCCGAAATGAGACTGGCGCACGCGCACTGCGGTCGAAGTGTTTGCGTGAGTGTGAGTGTGATGAGAGCACTTGCAAATTGGAAGAAGGCGGAACACATTTCAAGCAGCGCAAGACAACAAAACAAAACGCAATGACGAATGACGTGTAAATGGGTGAAATGACTTCTCACATCGGAGGATTGGAATTACCGCGCAAAGGACAATGCATAAAGTAGGTTGATGGATCGATTCTTTTCTTTGCTTGATGTCGTAGGATTGAATTTACTCTACAAAGTATCCTTACCACTGCTTATCGGTCTATCGATCAACCGTCTCACCCTTTGACCTGTGATTCGTTTATCAACAGCTCAAAACGGGAACGACGAGAAGCAACTGGTCTAATTTTTAACGAAAAGTGTTTAAAAGCCCTGACTGGAGGCTGTGCTGATAAGTTCTCGATCCAGTGGCCTTCGAGGAATGGTCTTTTAGCAATTTTAAATCGACCAAAATCTCCCGGATTTGTGCATTTCCTTAGGATCGCTTCATGATCGGTTGTTGCTGCTGCTGCTACAGCAACGTTCTTCCTCTATGCTACGATAATCGTTTTTTTGTTTTTCCGCAATCGAGTGCCTTGTGAGAGAAAATGGTGTTAACATTAAACTCAAGGTCTCCAATAACTTCGCCACTGGAAAGGTAAACGTTCAGGCTGTCTGAAGCTTTCTTCCGTTTCTCAGCAGAATGCAGAATGACCCTCAAAAACACTAGACATGGTCCATAGGGTGTGCTGTAAAACTGACTTTGTGTCCTTTTTGCTTGTTCCAACGTTCTTAGTTTCGTCCTACAACAATCGTACAGATACGATGCCAAAAAGAGAATTGGACGATAAAAACCATATCGTAAAATTATCATTTCTGGCTAAACACAACAAAACCGACCCATTACCGGTGTTGGGATCCTGCTCGCTCTCTGGTACGAGACAGATGGAAGGAAGCGGGAGAGCAAATCTTTCGTGTGACCTCATGCCGCGCGAGCCAGGCCAATTTACATCGTCTGTTTCCTTGACACCTTTGGCTGTTTTTTTTTGTCTCTTTTTTCTGGACAGGACCTTCGCCTCGAGACTCCCCAGCGATCGACGGTGCTTCCCGGGAGACAGAATGTTGGTCCCGGTTGAGCCAAGATTGGGCCTTTTTTGCCGCCCACCCCCCACCGATGCTGGTGCCAGTTTCCCTTGTTCGTCGGTGAATTGAGTGGTTTAGCTGTCGATTGTTCGTTCAGACAGGATTTTGGTTTTGCTTTGAAGGCGGCAGTGGCTCAGTGCTAGGTCTGGTTAAGATCGTCACGGTAGGACAACCGATTTGACGTTGGAAACCGTAACGAATCATTCAGAGGGCTCGAATGCTCAAAAGCACACCGGAACCCGCTGATTTGAAGGCTGTGTAGTTCTTCCGATTTACCGTGTAGTTCTTCACTACACAAATTCCCTTGGGTAGCACAACAGCACGTTTGACACACCGATGTGATGCTCTCATCGTCGGTGTGATGAGACAGTTTTGTCACGAGTGTTCAATGTTATGTATCCCGCATGGAATCGTGCCGAGGGCATCGTACTGGATGTTGGTACGTGATGGGAAAGAAATGAAGTTAAAGTAAGAAATCGTGAACACATTGCGTTGTTTTCTCAAGGGATAGAATCAATACTTTATCTTTAAAAACTTACACTTGAGAGATTGAGAAAACAGAATAAAATGTTTACAAAACTTTTAAAAAGTCTGATTCTACGTCACACAAACGAGAATGTAGCGGCGAGTTGAAACTGTTTCTTTCATTCAATTAATCAGAAACAACCATTTGTAAACGCGTCGTGGAAACAGTCGCGTTATGTCATGAAATGAGAGAGTCTGAGTAAACAGTTGTGTGTCTGTGTGTATGTTTACCCCCTGGGAAACCACTGAAACCACTTTAGATTAATTTTTCAATCCATTCGTGTCCCGATTCCCGCTTGACGGATTGGTACAGCTGCTCAAACTTGACTTCGCTCTGCCAGCTGGCTACCGTGATTGCGTGAATCGAACCCGACTATTTGAGCTGACGATTCTAGGCCGAAACTATGCTATAGCAAGCATGCCGTGGCGCACGAACCGATCCATCACCGGCCATAGTTTCTGCTGCTGGCGGACATTTGAGAAGTGCTTTCCGGTGCCCGCGTTTCTTCCCCTTGTGATTGCACGTAGCATGGGTGGGAGATGGCACAAGTGCGTAGATTTTTCCCCAAACCGATTTTTTCATGTCTTTTCACACTTCGTCACGCTGTCAGCCGTAATGCGCGCTGAAATCCGCACCCATCGGTCATGCGAAAGCGTTCGCGATCGCGTCCAACACGCGTCAGGCCGAGTGCGCACGATATGATGGTGGGCACACTTACGCACGTGGAGTGGGGTAATGTTGGAGGAAAAAAAGGAAACCGCGCCCGCACACAATGAGCATGGCGAGCATGGCGTGAAACAAACAAATTGAGATAGCAAAACAAAATTCGTGAAATATTTCCGCCGACCGTAAAATATGATGAAAAATGGTGTTCGGGGAAAAACGTATGTTCGGGATTTTCTTTGGGCGGGAATCGTCACACCAGCAGTTATTTGTTCCGATGGCGCGTCCACGACAGCCGCCGTCGGTCAGGAACGCGTGTTCGACGACGCGATCAACAAAGCAAACAAACGCCGACGGAGACGCATTTCTTCCGAGTTTCCTTCCCCCTTTTCCCGGTGGTGACCGGTTGACAGGGTGGAAAAAGACGCCCAGTCTGGGTCGGGAAAATTGAGAACATTCCCGTGTCCCTTCCCGCGCCCTCGATCGAGCGAATTCATTGGAACGCGCCGACAGATCGGTCTATGGGTCGGAAAATTCAACACCTCACACCGCCACGCTCTAATGAACTGGCGAGCTAATTGAGAAAAATGTAAAAATAAAATTCCACACCTCTCTTTCCCGCTTTCGATCTTTGTTAGGAAGGATGCCTTTGACCAAACGTCTCCCATGGGGCCGGAGGTTATTCTAAGCGTCTCGTTAGCTGTCAAATTATCGCGCCTTCGTCGTTATGTTGAATAGAGCATCGTGGATTCGTTCGATGGTGCTAGGTTTCAGGGGAAGCTAGGCTGTGGTTCGATACCTTCGTATGTGTTTGATTAAATATCACCATTGGTGAGTTAGGTGCTGCTAGAATAGTCTAAATAGTATGAACGATTGTTTCCACGGAAAAAACCTATAAATATCATCAAAACGAAAACTTGTTTATTTATAATAACTATTGAAAATTACAATTACCTAACTACGTTTAAACGAATTATGAAAATTAAACCCCGATCGCGCGTGCCTCCGAGCATTATCATGCGTTGCTAAAAACTAAAAACAAGTAACGCGCAGAAATAAAATGCCCAACACAGAAAAATTTAACGAATCGCACGATGTCCACTAATGAGAGGCGGCGAACGCGCTTCTGCCGCACTGATCGGGGCCAAAGTAAATTGACGGTAGCTGCTGCACCGCATACGATGCTGTGCGCGTCTTCCTTTGGTTTTGCTCCCTCCATGGGCGGCAAACGGGAAATTGATTCATTTTGGACCACGGCCAGAGCGTGCGGTCCAGACGTGCAAGAGACCACGGCACGACATGCCGCGACATGCGTTGCATAATGCAGGATTATTTCGTCGTCTTGCTGTCTGGGGCAACCAGCCACCCAGCCACCCAGCCAACGAGCCATCTTCCTGTCGACGCATTTCACAACCCTTCAGGTCCGAAAGGAAAACACCGAACACACCCAACCAGGCGGTCGAGCAGGCGATCATTAAACATGACGTCCAAATGTCAGAGGGTGAAGGGTTTTAACGTCAATTTGGCGCTGGCGAAAAACTTGGGCCAGCCGTAAAGGCGGGGTCGAACAGGGTGTGGAACCGCGATGGTAGTAACATATTTGAAAATAGCTCAAAATCCCACCGAGCGTTCATGCCGACGATCGCACCCCGGACGAATTCATCATGTTGACATGATTTTAAAAATGCTTAGACAGGACAGCGTGTCCCCAGGGTTAAAATTGGCGCATGTCACACAGCTATCTCGGTGTGCGCCACGATACTCGTGGCGTGCGTATTTGTGTGAGTTTTGGTGCGATTGATTTGTTGCGTCGGAAAATGGTAAGGGCGCTTCCGGTGGGCCTTTAACATTTGCGGGAAAACTGTTCGACGTGACAGCATTGATGTGCAGCTGAAGCGGTTGAAAGTGTCGGTTGAAGGTAATCAAAGTTTGCTCATCAAATGTTATTGCAGTCGTTGACACAGAAACTGTTTTAGCATTTAATTATAGTTCTTTGTCTTTGGCAAAGTCAATCGGAGTTGTCTCGTGTTTGCTAATGGTTTGTACATCTTTGTATCGACGTAAATATAGTAGAGATGTGATGTGGTTAGTAAAAGGGATTAAAAACCACATGGGAATGAAATCTGATCGGTAAATGGTTCAATGGATGTTTTAGAATTTTTTAGTTTTATTTTGCAAGCTAGAAGTTTCTGTATCAAATATTGAATAAATTTCACCTATTTATGATGTTGCTCTATCTCTTCTCTTTTTTACGTTCTATTTATTGTTTGTTATCGTGTAAGCATGAAAATAAAAGTTAAATTCAACAATATAACAATTTTATATTTCTTATAAAACAGAACACTCAATCAGGTGCAGCTAACCAACACATTCACAAAAGAGCGCTTCCATCCAACAATGAAACAAAAATTTGCACAACTCATTTGAATGAAATTTAAATGCCCAAATTGCATAATTCATCACGGAAATCGGCTATAAATACGCTCGTACATCCTGCACGCAAATTCGCCGGTGGTCACCGACTGGCTCGACTGACCACCAAGACCACGAAACTTACCTTGAAGCAAAAAAAAAACTACATCTCACGGGACAAACTAATTAACATTCGATAATTAACGAACACGGTTCATAAAAACCGAAACACACCCGAGTATCCCGAGGGAAGCTCTGACCCACCTCGGCGGCGATGTCACGCGCAAATGCGAAAGTTTCATCCCGTGTCAGAAGCGGGCCAGCTGCTGGCGAGCCTTTTTCAATCGATCGCGCCCGACACACGGAGAAGATTTATCTGCAAAATAAAATAACGATTAATCAATAACCTTCGGTCGGGAATATTTTATACGACTTCCCACCACACGTACGTTGTGTTATTGTTAAAGAACGTTCTTCTGAGAGTGAGATCAGCAAAATATATGCCTCACGAAACGGTCTTATTTCACTACCGACCACCATCGTTGATCCAGGCTTCTGCAAAACCACCACCCGAATCTAGGTGGATTTATCTTCGGAGAAGCTTTCGCTGGAGAAAAACAGCTTGATTACCATTTTGTTATTACTTTTCATGTAAATTTTAAATTCAAACTTTTTCTGCAATACCAAGGTGTGCATTAAAAAAATGAAATTTTTTCTTCCCGCTGTGTGGAAATGTTGAAGAATAAGTTCGTCTGGTGCTACGATTCCACTAGCATGGAATGTGTCATAAATTATCTTCGTGGTTATGACCGACTGCGATTGCTGTTGAAGTTTTTCGTTCACTTCCCTGCACAGTGGCTTCGGTACACAAAAACTCATTGTAATCCTTTTCTCGTAAGACCGACCGGCAGGATCTTTTATGGAAACCAAAAACCGCACACGTGCTGGGTGTTCTGCTAATTTAAAAACTGTTTTCTCATTTCGAACTCATTAAAGCGGTGTGTTGAACATGATGCAAAACTGAACAGAACCGGGCAAAAAAAAATCCTTTACATGTTTCCCACGGCACACCTTTTTGCAGAGAACGGTCCTGTGAAATTTCTGTCATGAAGACCGCACAGACCTGGGCGAGGAAATCAGCATTAGTGTCGTATTTGTGCGGCGAACGCTTGAATGATTTATCGAGACAGCCAGTTTGTGTGGCGACGGTGGACAGCATCTGCATCCTTTCCGCAGCGTGGCGCACGGATCGGATGAAAACAGAGACGGGGAACAATTTACTCAACGAAACACCTCCAGGGAAATCTATCAACAGTAATGGCTTCGGGATCTTTGCATTCCTCTCCACCTTGCAGCAGGAACTATACATGTTATGATGTTGTTAACGAAATGTTTCAAAACTTGCCGTTTTACTTTTGAATTCTTGTATTTGAATTGTCTCAGCTACGGAATCTAGTTCTAGGGAGGAAATTGGGTAGGAAAACCATTGCACATTTATGTGTTGCTTATTTAATTTTGTTAAATCTTTTATTTTCGATATTGTACATCTTTGTAAATGATTTATTTTATTCGTTTAATCAAGTTTGAACAATGCGCCACTGTGCAAAGGAATGATAATTAATTTCCCAAATTATCGGCTATCATAATGTGCAAGATCAGCGGGACGATAGCTACCTTTTCCGCTGTCGATAAGATCTAACCTCCTCCCGTCGTGAGTTTGGGGAGAAATAAAATTGAAAATTGAAAAATTGCATTCCACCGAAAGAGGTGGGCCGGTTCGTAATTAAAAGTCTGCAGTACGATCAACGATCGAGCCCGATCGGGTTGCAAGATGATCGAACGATCGGTATAAATTTATCGATCCTCTTCATCGACCCGACCGGCACAAAAACACAAGAAAATCACGCATCTCGAATGCACTCAACGGCACAAACAATTGTAGCCTGTACATCTGCAAAGCCGCAAAGCTGTGTTGAAATTCCATTTTCGGGGTCAGGCTCGTTTTGACTGTTGATGAATCATTTTTGGTATTTTTAATTAAAATTTATTTGCGCTAAAACCTCGTCGATTGGGTGTGTTTGCGATCTTGAATGCATTCTGAGGTGATACATTACGTTGAGTCATTTTTTGGAGGTTTTCCCCCGACGTATTATGATCGTCTCGCTTGTCACCTGTTCTCGGAATTCCGGCCATCACCGTCCGACGGCGCGAGATGATGAAGCTGCAATGGGGCACGCTTCATCAAGTCACGCCGTAAGAGCCTTCTCATCTCTTCTCCATCGTCGTCACGCTTTCAGCAATTGCACTCCGGACACGAGGTGGAGCCGGTTTTAATTTATTGCTTTATCACAAAATCATGCCGATCGCTGCCGACACCGGGTTGCAATTGCAACCGGCAACCAGAAGAAG
>JXXA01015552.1:0-10113 GCA_000956255.1 Anopheles punctulatus
GCTCCTGAGACCCAATAAATGCTGAAAACCGAAGAATATTTCACCTGTGATGAAATTTCAAAGATTCGGTTCATCTACTCACAGTCCAGTGCGTTGACATTATGACGAATTTCCAGTGATTGGTTCTCGAATTTGTGAAACATTTTGCGCAAAACCCAGGTTTTTGTGTTAGAAAATAAGATTTTGAGTGATTCTATTACCCCACTTTCTAAACTTCTCACACGCAACACAATCAGCTGATACGCTTGATAGATTATGCGTTGAAGAGACGATGATTTGTACCAAAAGCAGGGTTTATTCAAATCCTCACGCGAAAAACAACCGAGTGTCTTCAGCCAAAAAACCAGCGGGGCATCGATTGCTCCAAAGGTGTAACCAAATACGAACCAATAAACTCTCCGACACTTAGGTTCTGGTTTTCTCGTGTTTCCTGGTCCTATCGGCTCACAAAATTTGATCGCCTAAATTTTCCCCATCAAAACCAAATCGATTCCCACACCGGCATCGGTAGCCGGCGGGATCCAAACCGAAAGCAGCTCCGATTATGCGATGCCTTCAGGATTCGGGCTGGAACGAGATGGTAGGCTGCAAAAGCTGCCCGATTCGATCGATTTGCTAAAAATGAAAATTGTTTGTTTGCGTGCGTATCCGTGTGCGTTTTGTTTATGGGCTGCCTTTAAACCGATAAGACAAGGTTGGATGAAGCTTCCGTTCCAAACACCTCCCCTTTCCAGGATATCTTATTCGCGGCTCGCGCTTCATGGCGTTTGATTGATGATGGAAAATTTCGCCGCAGCAGGGGTAGAGAATTTTTGCCTCTCGTTTGTTTGGCCCCGAGCTCATGTCGTAATGGACGAAAGCATGATAAACTCTCGTATTTTACACGGATTGAAATCCACCCGTTGCGGGAAAGGGATGAGATACTGGTACCGGTACCGGCGGGAAGAGCCATTTTATCGGTATATGACCACGAAAACACCTCGCCAGATCGATCGATGGAAATTGATGCGCTTTTGCGCTTACCAACGAGCACAATCGAACCGTTTGTGTTCGTGTCATTTTTATTCGACATTTGATGGACGAAACGCAGTTAAGCGATCGATGTAATAAGCAAATTGAAATTTGTTTGAAAATACCCTAATTAGCAAAACCCTAGCAATCTGCTGAGGTAAGACTTTTAGCATCGATTTGCAAAGAAAACAACTCAACAAATGCCTCCCAGACACGAAAAAACTACATCAATTAAGCTAACCGCCAGCAAGCGGGTTTCCAACCGAATCGGACAAACTTTTTCGCGCCCACAATCGATTAGTTACGGTCATTTAAGATACGCTAATAAAATGAGGGAACTGTGGGCTGGGCGCACCGATTTCCCTCCCAAAACACCCGCAAACCGACGGGTGCTTCCGTCGACCGCACGGCAGCATGTCATTCACAACAAATCATTCGACCAAGCAGCGGCAGACAAAATGCAATTACCAAAAATTAGCCTCACCATCGCCGCCAAACATAAACCACCTATGCTTTCCAGTTGCCGCCTCTTTCGCGCGGGGGATGAAGGCCGTTGCGTCCCGCGTTGGCACTCGAACTCGAACTCGGCATCAAAAAGCGGGCCTGCTAGCCAACGACGCGAGGAAGGAAAATATTATTAACATTCCACGGCGGAGTGGAGTGAAATTGTTGCCAAGGCACACACACACACACACACACACACACACACGCACTCGCACAACCACATTCCCTGCTCCAGTACGCCGGCTATCGATTTTCGCGAACGGCGTTTAAAATTACTTAACAAATACGCCCGAAACGCAGCGCCTCTAACCGGGGTCGATGGGGGCGCGTTACATTCGCCGGCGAGGATATGAAATGAGCACGAAGCGCTCCCTGTTTCGGATTCTCGGTCGGTTGTGATGGCATTTTAAGCAGCAATAGGCCTTTGTGCCGATCGCGTTCGATGAATTTCGGTGTAATTATACAAGCGAGCCTAAATTTCGCAGCGCGCAAGAATGTTTTTGTTTGCACCATAGTCGAGTGAAGCTGTGTTTCTACCATTCAAATCGATCATGTTATCGAATGTTTGAAGAATTATTGAATAAATTATGCTTATTATGTGGTATAAAACATACTCAGGAATATTAAAACAGACAATTAAATACTATATTTTATTATGATAAAAATTCCGTTTTTTATAATCATTCCCCTTTACCTTTTATGATCGCTTGTTTTTTCCATTGATTCATAGATCTAAAAAACAAATTATATTTGAGCATTAAATATTGTTCGGCGGTAGTACAATTGCGTACGACAACTATTTTCAAGCGAAAACGAATTTTTCTTTACAGATTTTCTACTTAAACAACAAAAAATCCTTAAAAGATCCATTGTGCAATAGCTTAGTTTTTTTTTGTTATTAAACTCATTACATTTACATTCAATTTGTTTTTTGCTTTTCAACAAAACTTTGAAATTTACCTTTTTTTGTCATACTTGAAGTATTTTTGACCATAATTTGTGTTTCAATTATTTCAAATAAGTATAATCGTTTCAAATAAAGTATTTGAATTTTATTGCGGGCCTTATATTGCGAAGAAAAAATACATCAAAAACGATAAAAATGTTCTTTGACATTTGTCAAAAATAAAAATTGCCATGTTTGTTTTCTGTTATTTTTTTACTCTATTTGATGGTAGAATCGCTTTGAATGGTAATTCAAATTAGCAGTATCGTTTTATTTTCCAGTCGTTAGTATATTTTATACAAATTTTCAGGTGATTTTGAAATGATTTGAAAAAAACAGCGCATGTTTTCATATTTTACTGCATTATGAGAAATAAAGATAAACAAATCTATCACAATATTCCAATCATTCCGCAAAATTTTTACACCAACACCCACCTTTATCGTACACATCATTGCATCAGAATTTCACCTCAGTTTCGTTTACCGCACAAAAACCCAGTTCCATGCGCCCAATAGCCACCTAAGCCCTGTCTGGCGCGATCGATTGCAAAAAAAAACAATATATGTACTATCGTGAAAACACCTCCGATACGCTCGAAACGCATCCGAAAATCCGTGATAATCATGATTTATGAAGGTCTCTGCATCGGAAAAGCCACCAACCGGCTGTAGCAGAAGCAGCAGCAGCAGCAGCAGCAGCAACACGAACTGAAGGAATCGATTGCGTGAAGAAAATGTAAGCAGAACACGAACAACGAAAAGAAAAGGTACTTCCCTTTCGAAGAAAAAAAAAAGATGCTCCCAATCAAAGCGGACGAGGGTTGAGTTCTTTAATTTCGGAAGAAACCAACCGCCGGTGACACGCTGGTGGAAGGTGGAAGGAGAGCAAGACGCTCTTGGTGCTTGGTACGCCGACGATGGGGAAGATAAATTTTAATAAAAGCCAAGAAAAGCGAACGTGAAAAATAGACAAAAAAAAAACGTCGCACCAAGCCAAACACCCTGCTCCTCTCGCAAAGGAAAGATGCTGGGAAAAGCTGAACATGCACGCTTCACCTGACGACATCACCGCAGTTGACTTTTACACTTTTCGATTTTCCCATTCGTGTGTTCCATGTGCGTGTGTGTGTGTATGTATGGTGTCATCCAGTTCCGTCTTTGTCTTTCCAACGTTCCGGCAAGAGTACTTCAGGCGAAGAAAAGCTTCCTGTGCTTTACATGCGCAAACTCTTTCGGTTTCTTTGGGCATTAGTATCACCTCAACTTTGTGTTGTCTTTTTTCCTGGTGTTTTGCTCAATACCTGCTGATAATTTCAACGTTTGTTCAACAAAGTTGCAAAGGTGTTGGTGAACCAAAAGAAGAAAAAAAATCTTTAAAACACCGGGACTAATGCTAGCAATCCTTATCCGACTGGACGGGGGTTTCAGACCGGTGAGTGTTACCGTAACCCACTCTCCAATTAGAGCCAACCGTCGTACAGTCGAAAACGCAGCAGTATTTACCAGATAAGCAGCATTTTTCATCTCCTCATTGCGGTCTTAACGGTAGTTCGGATGGAAGGTATGGAGAGACAAAAAAAACAGGAATTAAAGTTTTCGTTTACACTTCCACCCAGTGCCGGCTTTTCCACTGCATTCTTGGATGCCTTTCCCCGGTTCGGAGCAGTTTTTCAGATCAACTTTGCTTACTTCGTTTCGTTCCGTTTTCTTTCCCTGTCTTTATCGATTGAAAAGTTTCATCGTACGCTCGCGCCGAAAGAAATCAATGAAATTGGCGAGCAAAACCGTGCAGGAGTGGAGCCAGGGCATAAGAAACTCTACACAAAATCCATAAAAAGACACCTTAGCTCGTCTCGCCCTCACCCGGCTTAAGCTCATCCTCATCCTCAGGCACATCCTGACCATCCTCAACAGAACAGGAAGCTATCGTGTTCCGGAAGATTAGTCCCGCAGCAACGAATATTCGGCTTCAACGGTTGGAGCAAACACACATACACACTCACAAAAGCTGGTGGGAAAACTCGTGCTGTTCTTCACCTCGCCCCACTTCTCTTCCTCCCCCTTCGGAGGAAGACCCGACGCGAATTCGAAGGATTCAATCGAGATTTTTTACCGAGTCTCCTTTGCATGCACCGGTACACTCGTGTGTTTGTGTTCATTTTCACTCGACTTGTTTTTCTTCTGCCCTTTTTGCCCTTATTTATGTGTCGCTTTAGGCGTGCATTTGATAGTAAAGGATAAGTCGAACACAAACATTTTCCGGTGACAAATGAAAAACCGAAAGCTGACTTTGGAATGGGGACGGTGGAGATGCAAGGAAAAGCTAGCGAGACTAACGTTTGTACTTGAAAATGTGAAGTGCGCTCTCTCGCTCTCTCTTTCTCTCTCTCTCTCTCTCTCTCTCTCTCTATCACACTTTCTCAATAGCTCATTTTTTGTCGAATTTCAATATGTGTCGACTTCGGCTGCTGCTTCTGCTGAGTATGATATTAGCATACTTTTGGGGCTACTTTTTTTTCGCTGGTCTCATGTGTGATCTGGCGGAAAGTATTTAAGCACGCCGTGCCTCTGCTCTTGAACGGTGCGCTCGCAAGTGTAAGGAGACATAAATAGCTCGAGCAGCGCCGGTGACAAACAAATCGAAATGAAATGAGTTTGAAATTCAATTGAAAGAGCGTGGTGAGGAGCGCACGGGTAAGATGAATTTATTGCGAAAGAGACATAAATTTAAAGTGCAATTCATGACGTGTTTTCCGATCGATTTCAAACTCAAGCTAAGGAAGGCTTTAGTGGATACTTCTTCCTTTTCCTTTTTTTTAGATGTTAATTCTTGTCTACAGAGCAATACGAACCAGGAAGAGTTTTTGAATATCAATTCAATCCAAGAATTTTTCAACATGATGTTGTGATGTTGGTAGGCAGCGATTTAAATATCTATAGAACAAAGCTTTGCTAAAAGCATCACAAGCTTTACTAATAGAATATTGTCAGCTCACTTTGGCTGCGGCAAAAAACACCACACATGATAATAATACGTTGTTATAAACACACAAACAAAAAAACCTTTGAAAAACCGCGAGATTAGCGCTGGAATTGCATTTAATCTCGTCCATTGCCAACCGATCACATTCACCGCCAATTGAAACGAATCAATACGGATTTTGCCGATCATCCTCCACCAGCACCTGCCACGTGCGGACGTTGCAGTTGCGTCCGTGGTTGCAAATAAAACCTAATTTCCGGCAGTGATAACAAAAACCTGACGCTTGTTCACTGCCACCCACCAGTTCGCTGATAACGGGCCGGTATCAGGCGGAACAAATCAAAACGCAATCACCACCCGATAATATCTCAATTTATTTTTCGGGCTTATTGTTTCCACAAACAAAACACCCTCCACCTGGGTTCGGCGCCAGGTTGATTTGGATCAAACGTGGACCCGTTCCTTCCGCTCGGAAGTTTCACCTGGGAAAGCGTGACGAATGCAGCTGTGACTGGGAAAATGGTAAATATTTTCTCTCATCTCCGCTACGCTTCTACCGGTTTGCAGCGCTGCAGCTTCGGCCGAGTGATGAATTACTTTACAAAAGCGACTAGAGCTCGGAACGTTTTGGTGGCCGGCGATATGCCGCGAAAATCGAGTCACATCTGTGTTGACGAATTCGGCCCAGCATGCGGCCGTAAGGATTGTGCACCCGGGCGGCCTGGTCCGGTTTTTGGTGGCGAGCCAAATGTTAAATCGATCGGCGAAAATCCAGCCTCCGGAAGCTTCCGCCGTGATGGGGCTGATGGATGGATGGATAGATGGATGGATGGATGGATGGATGGATGGATGGATGGACGGCCCGATAGATGGATGGATGGTTCGTGTGATTTGATGCCTACACGTCTAGACTTAATTGCGGATTGATTGAAATTGAATGGTTTCAAATGATGCTGAACGATCAAGCCACCACCAGCCCGCGCGGTTTGCCGAAAAATGCCACCAAAGTGTTGTGGTTTGCGGAAAACTCGGGCCGGCTTTTGGTTAGAAAATTCCTCACCGAGTTGTGTTTCTCTTTTTGTTTTTTGTTGGCTTTTCTCCATTTTTTGTCTTCAACCATTCACCGGTGCGATGCCTTTTTGCTGCCTTTAAAGTGTGTTTATGTGTGAGAGGTTCATGCTTAGCAGGTAATGGAGCGGGTTTGGCTCTTTAACACGTTCGTGCGATCGGTAAGCGATCAATCGAGTCGGGAAAGTTAGCTTCAGGAATGCGATTAGGCCATTAAGGAGATTAAGGAATGTTATTCCAGCTAGGTTACAGTCAGTTGATAGCTTAAATCAGTGATAATAAAAGCTATTTATTCCGACAATCTTCGTATGATTATCATATAATTAAATTACTAGTGCTGAATTCATGACGTCAATGTTACTCACTCTGCAATAAGTTACAAGATTGAAGGAATAATTTATCTTATTTTTCACACATTCTACTAAATTTCAATGAACATTTATTTATTTATTTCGCCGTTTAACTTTAATCGAACCAATGCATAGAAATAATTATTGAAAAAAGGATAAAAAAAGTGTATTATTTAGATTACATCCATTCCCGCTGAATAAGTACATTTCTCCTTGAAAGTATGCGAAGTATGACCGAAGCCACTTAAATTTGCTGAAACAATCATTAACATAAATGCAATTTGCTAAAAACAGCAACAAAAACGTCGTTAAAAATTTTCATCATATGTTTTTGAAAAGAATATTATTCAAAATGCTATAGAACGTTTTCATCAAATTTTTAACCAATATTTGACTTCGCAAACATTCACTACTCAAATTATTCAAAATTCTGTCAGTCGGTTCGAATGGTTGAAATATTTCAAACAAAATTTACAAGCCTGTACAACAGATTATCAATATTTACATAAACCGCAGCACATTGAAACCACACTATTCGGTCTCACTCCACTCCAAAAACCGAAAAACGCTAATCTGGGCCACGAAACTCGTTTCCGGGTTAGTTACATACACACCAAAAAAAACAGCTTCCTGCTGCATCGATGTCACAGGCAGACCAGACGATCCGGACTGTGTTAGTGAAACCACTTTTTGGCACCGTTCCGTCCCTAGAGCACACACTCACATACATTCGAGCTCGAGTGGCCCACTCATGCCGGGTTCCGGCCCACCCATTACCACCCGTGAGCATCTTTGGTCGTTTATCAAAAACATATAGTTTTATGTTCGAACAGGAAAAATAAATGGAAATTTATGACATTTGCTAACCGACTCAACAACACCGACAGGCGTGGCCACGTCTCCCGCCCGCGATCGGATCGGTCCTCGCATCGGAGGGACATTACTTTGCCTCGGGCTTCGGGTTTGCGTGGACTTCATGCGGGGGTTAGTGACCAGGGGTTTGCGTTTTTTTTAATGCTCCTGTAGCAGCGCAGGCTCTTCACGCCACCAGTGGCGATGTAGTTACGGCGTAAATGTTCGGCCACCCGGTTTAGAACCACCCGGGATGGTCCACCCGTTCAGAGGAGAGCGTTTTATTTTTTGTTTTTGTTGTTAAAAAAACATTTCCCGGGAATTTTTCTCCCGTTCTCTCCGCACGAACAGACCCAGTTTTGGTTTATTGGCGAATGAGCTACGCGTGAGTTATGTGCGAGGGCTTGCTGGACGGTAAAATTTAAAACAATTTCACCGAGCAATGCTGACCCGATGCCAAGCGGCGATTAAGCTCCTGTCGTGCGCTGGTGAAGTTTATGGATTTAAATGATAACCTCCCGCGTGGTTTGAACATGTTCGATTGAAAACACCACCATGGACGGGTTTTGCAGTTCGCTGTATCGGAAAAGGCTTTTATCAACTTGGGGTAGGATGGTTATTTTTCATTTAAAAAATATAGACAAGTTCTTGCTACAAACTGTCATAAAATTTACATCTCTTGTCTAAATTTCGCGACACAAACAACTCCGACGGCATCATCACAAGTGTCTTCATCCGTGAGTGACTTGTCGTCGCAGGCTTACACGAAACTTTGTTTCCCCAACTCAACAACTCGACAGCCACAGACTCCAAAAAAAATGCATTATCGTAAGTTGTCTGCACTAATTTCATCATAGTGCATTGCATTTCTTTTCAAAACCCACGCCAGGCATCGCATTTAGCGCTAATGACGACATCGAACAAGACGACATTTCGTGTCGCACACAAACTTGATGCGAAAGTCAAGCGAAAGCGTCGCGTTCCGTCGCGAACGCCAACTGATCGTGGCAGCCTCCTGTCACTACCAACGGCTGACGCTGATGATGTCGTCGGGCCGATTCCACGGACGGTGCATCCATCTGGTGCAAAGTGATGATGCGAGACAGGGCAGCAAAAAGCACACACACACACACAAAATCACGGAGCAAAATTCGGCACCGTGCCAGTGTGGTGGGCGAAACTTATCGCTGCTCGTTTGCTCGGTCGCTTGAACTGGAATGAAAAATTTAATTAGTGAAGCCACATATCTTTAACGAGGCCCTTCTGCGCTCCACCGGGACATTCTTCGGTAAGCGATTTGGGGAAAAAACGGATTAGAAAGTGTTTGTCTGATAAGCAGCAAGCGGCGGCAAGAAAGTTCCTTCCGGATGGCCATAACTTACCTGCTTTATGATGCGATTCAACGATTCAACCGGCCAGCCTCGGCCACCTTTCAAAAAGGTGTGGAAGGACCACGAACGAAAAGAAATGAGAAAAAAACACCAACTCGCTGTAAGTAATGGTGTCGAAGGCAAGATAAAAAAAAGTCCTTCAACCTGCCCCAAAGCAGAACGATCGTGGAAATTAGAAAGTTATTTTCCATCCCGCAAAAATTGGGTCGAAAAAGAAACCCGGGACCGCTTAAATTATGCTATAAATTAGTGTACTATCCCGCCTCTTTTCCGGACACTTTCCGCGCACCGCGAACCCACGTAAAGGCTTTATTAAATTTCGAAACGGTTGCAACAAAGTGACCGGTTTTTCCAGTGGATGTATCCAGCACGAATGGTGCAGTGGATGCCTATGGTAACACACCGAGATGGACTATCTTTCGCACCAGCATAAAAGCCTGCCACGTGATCGCTCGAGGTCGGCGCGAAGCAGCGGAGCGACCTGCCAGTCCTTCACGGATTAAGTGGCTGTTCCGTTACATTACACGGCTTCAAATACACCACCAGAAGTTCAGCTCCCATATCATCCTAGTCGAATCATTCCGGACTTCTGATTTGTCATCGGGTTTTCTCCTCCTCCAGTGGATGGGAACATTTATTTCCAACGTGTAGCCATCGAACGCATACACTCGTGTTGCATTTGCATTGTATTTATTTTGTTTCCCCCTTCCGGTTTTGCAACATCCGAGGTAACGTGCAGCTAGAGTCCGCACAGAATGCAATGTCCACGTCGAAGCCCCAGGTACGAAACACCACCCGAGCGGCGGGAGGACCGGAACCGGAGTGCGATTGGAATGAATTTTAATTGAAATTTACGATTAACCCTATTGAAACCGATTGTTGGTCCTTTACGTAACAGGAGTGTTTGCGGTGTGGTTTTCTCAAAAGCCGTCCGTCCTTCCATCGTCCCAATCATTAGCTTCCGGGTGAGTGAGAAGATAAAGCCTGCGTTGCGGGCATGGGTGCT
>JXXA01015561.1:0-10758 GCA_000956255.1 Anopheles punctulatus
AAAACCGCTCGTACCGATTTTCCACCCACCGCGCTAACCCCAGGAGAAACAAATCTGTACCATCGGTCAATAATACCGATGGAATTTCCCGTGAAATTTGCAAACCATTATCCTCCGCTTTACCGCAAACGAAACGCAGCTTTCACAGTGTGCCCGACGGTCGTGATGCATTTCCCGAAACCATACCGCACCAAATGTTCGCCTGGCGGCTGCGGTTTCCCCGGGACGGGTTAACCGAACGAAGGGCATCGTGCACGAAACTGTTCCATAAAGATAGGACGAGACTATTCCTCGCAAGTTCCACACGCAAACGGGCTCACATCCCCCGCCCGGTTTAGCGGTTAGAGCAAACGAGGATTCCAAGGAACGGTTTTTCCCCCGGCACGGTTCGGGGAAACTCATCGAACCCGGTTACAGCTGCCGGAATTTTATGAGCTGAAGAACGGCGTGTGCGGTTAAGTTTCCGGTAACTTTGCATCAATCGCACGGTCGGCTGCGGGTGGCGGAAAACGGGTGGAGCATAATTTTCTGCCGAGCGCTTCAACATGGCGGTGGAAGTATCTCCACCAATCCATCCCAATCGTGCCGTGGTGAAAAATCAACCTTCACGTCAACCCTGGACCGGAACGTTGCCATTCGCCGCGCACCATGTGGATTTTGTTACTGTAACCGAGAAGTTGGCTACAGCCTGCGCTGCTCCGGCTTCATTCCACGGTGCACAAACTTTGCCAAGATTTTCCACCCGCAGCTGCGAGCAAACGCTCGACGGCGGACGCATTCCGAGCGTCTCGGAATTTTCGCGCGTGTGGCATCGCGGAACACCGCGTGTACGGTGGAGCACACGTTTGAAGTTTTAACACGCGCGCTCAACACACCACCCAAAGAGGCTGGAGGATGGCATACACTGCATAAAAAATAGTAAAAAAAAACCTGCGGAAAAAATCCGATAAAGCCCACGCCATTCCCGCTGGCAAAGCTGGCGGCAGAGCCTGACTTCGGTGGACGATAATTCCTTTTCGCACCGGGTTTTCACCGTCCCACGGCCAAGGGTTATTTCGTGTTTGCGGTCGTTTGCCTCGGATGTGGCTCGTGCGCGTACGACCGGCTCGATTCTTAAAGGTTTTAGTTCGCAGCAGGCGACGAAATTTTCATGCACGCTTGTTGGGGCAAGTTTTCTTTTTTTTACATACGAACAGAAAAAGCGGTGAAGCTGGAAGGGCGAGAGGTGGCATGATGCTAAACAAAACGGTCGTGTAATTTTCACAAACAATTTAGTTTATGTGCTAGCGTGTTCTCCTCCCCCTGCCTCGCTCGCCTGGTTTCAATTTCTCTTACACACTGTTTCCACACCAAAGATGCTTGGATGACTCGTTTTTCTGTTCTTTTCGTTCTGTTCCTGCGGTTCGTTGCGACCCCGGTTGCGCGATAGGGCAGCCTTCAGCACGTCCTGAGCCATCTTCACATCGTTGCGTTAGAGGCTCGTTAAGCGTGGTAAAAGATGGCTCGAAAGGCAGCACCATCCCCTGTTGCCGGGCCTCGGACGAGGGGGTGTTTTGTCTAACATGGGCCGCGTGTGGATACGCGAAACGTACTGTTAATGGAGTGTTGCAAGCGCGAAAGCCTGGAAAGTATCACCGTCTCAGATACTTTCCATTTTAGCCTAGCAACCAGCCAGCTGGGGTTGCTTCAGCTCACCTGGCGTTGATGAGCCGCCCCGGCTTTTCTATGTACACCGTTTTTCGCCAGTTCCAAAACGCAAAAACCTCTACGCGGGCGAAACCGTCGAGGCGGACGGGCGTGCCTACAGTTCAAAGTCATCCGGTTTGGCATATGTGCGAGCGTCCTCTTTGATGGGACTCGTGTTCAGAGGCTCACACTAAGTGGTGAATGTAATTGCAGACCGGTTTCATTCGGTTCAAAAAACATTGTTCACCGTGCCGGGGAGCTGGGGAACGGTGGTGAAGGTGAAAGTCTTTGCTTGTACCTTTGCATGGATGGGCAAGAAAGAAAGAGAGAGAGAGAGAGAACCAGCGCAACGAACAGGCCGTAGATAATGCGCCCCTCACGTTGAATGCTGCAAACTCGGCTGAAGGAAGGCAGCCTCAAGGCGCACTTCATATCCTACGCCGGCAGCGTAACTCAGAGAGCCAGGCAGCACAAAAACAATCGGTAAGAGCTTCATTTTGATCATGTTAATAGCAGTGGAAAGCGGCCGCTGCTGCAGTTGACGTGAAGCTTGCGAACGGCGCTCCAGAACACAGGAAGCCCACTTTTGAACGGAGACATAAGCATGATTATGATGATGACGAGGAGGAGTAGCAGGATGACACACGCATCATACGGCACCGTACAGTGAAATGACAAAATGTCACTTCAGCCTAAAGCCATCCGGGTGCTTTTCAATGCTTGCGAGCATGTAACGCGCTGTGAGTCCTGGAAGTCTCAAAGGATCGCTTGCTACGTAAATCTCGGCCGTAAATCAATTCTGAAGCGGCTCGCACATAGAATGCTGTGCAAAGGGATGCTGTCTTTTGGAACCGGCCGCCGAAGCACACTAATTGGTGAGAACTGGCTGTTCTGGAATGCATGCAGAAGACGCCGGAAAGAGCTGCCCCAGCACGTTGTGTGAGAACAGCGAATTTGAACGCTTTAATCAATTAAATCAAGCAAATAAACCGATGGCTCGGTAACGAATCGGTGATCTAGCTGGGGCTATTATGGAGATCGGTTTGGTAAAACCAGCTGTAGCCGAGATTTATGCTCGTCGCCCGATCCATCCGAACCAGCTCGACCTCGAGCGAGACACAGCTAACGTTGCACCGGACGAAAATTGTGCTGCCAAACTTTACCAACTTTAGGTCGGGTTTATTTATTTCCCCTTTAACCTCAAAGTATCTTCCAGCCCGGACATGAGCGGGCAAGTGAACATAGCTAGTCCGGTACCACACAGTAATTAAAATGCCTTCAATATATTACTCCAGCTTCGAATGCGAACTTGCGGCGCAAATACTGACACTCAGCTGGACGGAAGGAAAGCCGAGCGAACACACATGCCCTCTTGGGAAAGGAGTGGAACATTGTTCTTTACAGAAGAAGTCTATTTAATTATGGTACGAACCGAGATCAAAGTTTTTGGACGAGGTTTGCGTTAGCCAAACCGTATCTCTTCTTCTCGCTCTATCTCTGCAGTTCATCGAGTAACTTTATTATAGCGAATCACTGGTGGAACAAACAGGCATTCAATTTCGATACCAGTGGGAGCATTTGGAGTGTTTTGGTACGTTCCGAGCGTGTCCTGCAGGCCCCTTTTTTTACACCGAGTTTACCGAGGCAGTGGCCGACTAATCTCTTATCTTAGATGAAATGCCTCTCGAATTGTGTGTGCTTTTATCAAAGGAATGCCCAATGCCTACCGAAGGCGTGTTTGAGACACACATGGAAGAAAAAAATAAGTATACACAGGGAAGGGTAGCTTTTTTTCGTGATCCGCCAGCCAGCAAACACAACCTTAAGTCAACGGAACGCCAGGCAGGCCGTAAACAGGATCAAACTTAAGCTTTGAGCTCGAATCCCCCGTGATTGGGAGCCGCACACGTGGCCATGTTTGTTACCAGTTGAGCGTAAAATTAGTTTGCATAATGCAGACAACTTCGGCCAAGTTTGGCACAGGCGAGGAGAAAATATTTGCCGTGGGGTGGGTGTATTTTTTTCCCCTTTCCCATTCGTGTTGATGCCTACCTCGAACGGCGCCAGCGTTTGCCTTCGTGGAAATCTTACTGAATTACTGAAATCCGATTCCTTCATGCAGAATCCACCAGCGGTCCAGCCGAGCGGCACCAAAATCGTTACAATTAGCCCAACTAATGAAAGCTAATGGATTGACGTGTGTGTATGTGTGGCAGGCTGGCTGCAGGGCAAGAATCGGACCGGACTTCGAAACAATGCCCGGTACAAGCAGCATCAGCAGCAGCCAGGATCGCTTTGCATAAGTCATGAAGTTCGGAACTTACACCGTGCTTAGGCGCCGGACCAACTGACCGCAGCATCACCGGAGCGAGCTCATAACTAATTTATGCTGCTGCTTGGTGATGTTATGCTTGGCGGGTATAGTGCACGCTCGTTAGCCCCTTCCCAGCCTCTGGACACCGTGCTGCTGCGGCTGGGCCGATGTACGTGACGCAATGACGGTATGGGAATGTGCGCGTGTTTGTGCGGTTTCCGGCCGATTATACGAACCATTGTTTTAAGCACGGCCACCATCGGTGCAGCCTCACGATGAAATTAATTCCGGATATGGTCAACTTTTTCAACAAGGAAATGCATGATGGGCATCGAATCCGCTTTGGCAGTCATTAGCAGCGTTGTTCGCGGGGAACGGGCACCATGTCCAGGTACATATGCATTAGTGTATTGTTGGAAACAACATACACGATTTCCATCGAACGGAAAGCAACAAAAACCGCGTTACAAACTTTTCCATATAAATTTAAACACGCTTCTACTACTAGCAGTAGCGGAGCACATTGCAAGGATTTTCCAACTCAACACGTAGCTTTTACATTCAATCTCACAATCTACGGTTTTGGTGACATATCTTCACATTACTAGACACAGATTTGTTCAAATACTTAACACTATGCGATTCGATATTCCCTTTATAAGAAATATAAAAAAGGACTTGTACAACTTGGACTTGGAATAAAAAACTGAGCGTGTTAAAACGTGAACGTGAGCATCTGTAAACGTCATTATCTTCATGATTAGTTTAATTAATAGTTGCGGTTTTAGGTATCGGATGATTGCAAACATCACATAATCGATAGAACACTGAAATAAAATTGATAGCAAATCATCATTTTGACTGCTCCTGGTAAACATATTCCTCAAAGAATGCGAAACGATCCATTCCAGCATCTTACCATAAGCATAGAAACACAAATACTACTTTAAGTACAGACAACATTATTTCAAAAAATATTTTTTCTATTCTTCCGAATCTTCCAAAAATTAACGAGCACGAAAATAGAACAAATCACGTCGAAACTGATGTTTATGCTATCCATGAACAAAAAGGTAAAACTGAATAGCATAGTGGTGCGAACATGGACGAATCTATGTCTACGCCATTTAGGTTTAAACCCCTATATGCTGTGTTCTTTTTTTTTTTTAGCTTGCTTGGATAGGTTTACACTGAAGAACGTTTTGCATCCAATTCCGGTTCGATAATTTCTATTCAACAACAGATTTGCTGTTTGTTGGTGAAAGACTTGCCCTAAATGGTCAATTAACGTGCTTCATACAGACCTCATTTCCCAGCCATTTTTTTCCCATCTTATTCACACACATATCGGCAGCATTGTGAGGATTCTTTTGTGCATCTAAACCCCTCGTGAAACCCCTAGTTAACCGCCCGGAAGCATAACTTAAATCTGCTCGAGTAAAAACATAATAGAAATTTACGATCCCACTAGCCCATTTCATAAGTATCCAATTCAGTGGCGCAGAATAGCGCCAGCTTCAATTGTGCAGCAGCGCAAAGGCTGAAACAAAACATGCATAGATCACAATTGGCACTGACTCGAGCTAATGCTCGTGACA
Organism: Anopheles punctulatus; assembly: GCA_000956255.1. Lineage (NCBI taxonomy): Eukaryota > Metazoa > Arthropoda > Insecta > Diptera > Culicidae > Anopheles > Anopheles punctulatus. Next base: position 5,599 of record JXXA01015561.1, read on the forward strand.
GCCAGTCCAAGCCGGTTCACCAGTTCTGCTCCGGACGCTACTCCTGATGCTCCTCTGCGCCACTAAAATATGTGCATTTCGTTGCGAGTAGCAACGGGAGCGTTTCAGCAACATGACGACGGGTCCCACTAGCAGCACTATTTCATAATAAACTGGACCGACGCTTGCGACCAGACCAGGGTATTGATCTGTGCTGGCAAATATCACCGAGCTTTACGCGCAGCGATACGCCGGCCACCCTCCCGCCTAAACCTCTCGAGGCGAAACCGATGGTCCTGCGCTGCGGGAAGAATGTGCGATAGTCGCAAATGCTGCGAAACCCTCCGCCGCGTCGGCTGAAAAGATAGTGCAGTCAGGCGACGTGCGGGAGACGAGACGGGACTATTATCTTCCCCATGCTTCAAAGTGCATTCAGTGAGCGCAAGAATGGCGGAAATAATGCAGGCGTAATCCGGAAGTGCACCGAGCGAGCGAAAAAGCGAGAAAGAGAGAAAACGGTACGGCAAACGGTCCCGGGCAGGATTTATGAGCAAACGAGCCGAACGGGGAACGAGCATCTGCGAAAAAGGATTCGACGTGGCCGTTGCCGTGGGGCAGTCAGTCAAACATTGAAAGGCCGTAGATTTTTATTATATTCAAATGAAGTTAGTGGAGCAGTAACTTACGACCTACTTAGCCGACCCCGACTCCTTTCCCATTTGCCGTTTCCCAGCGGCTCGTCGGGGGTTCGTCGGGGTTTAGCCGCTGCGGCATCCGTGCACCGGCTCGTACCGGGACGTATTATAATGGACGATCTAAATTTCGAGCTCCGGTCATAAATTTGCAATGCGCCAGCTTGAATGACATCGTGCACGGGAAATGAATGTCATTTGCTGTACATTTCAATTTGTTTTTCCTTAAGCCGGGGCAGCGTCGCTGCTCGTGTGAGTGGACGCAGTTTAGCAATTGAATATGAAATGAGATTTATAACATTGAGTTTTATGTTTTTCTGTTCAATTACGGTGCGGGTCAAAAGATGCTAATAATATTTAGAAACTATTTGGAAACGAGATCGTCATTTAGCAATGCTAATAATTACCATTCCAACCGAAGTATTTTATCCGATTAGAACGCTTTTGAATGCTGGTATTTTTGACGTTTCGATCCGATTAGAATTCTTTGGAACATTGGTATGGTTTGTCAAACCTGCTTGTAAATATGTGCGTAGTTTTAAGAATATTTTTGGCTCCACTTGGGCCACATCGTTTATGCAACAAGCACATCCTGCTTACGCAAACGAGCGAGTTTGTGTAAACATTTCATAATATACGTCAAGCTGTGTCTTCATCTCTCGTAATGATGAATGAATGAATTAATGAATGATTTTTGAAGAACACCATCTTATCCTTAAATGCCCACGAATAATTCGAAGCGTTTTTTGCGCACGAATCTGAAAAGTGATTTTTTTTCTTTTCGATCTCAAAATGCCACCTTTTCGCCAACGTTGGTTTGCAGTTTAGCTGACAGCAACTTTTAACAACAGCACCAGACCCTTTATGCCCATCAGCTCGCAACAGTGAACGCGAAAAGTATAACCAAAGCGTGGCGTGCAACGTAAAAGTCAAACATTTCCGCTGCCAACAAAGCGGGCCGGGTTTTGTCGGGCAAAACATTATTACGAGCATTCGTGTCATAATTCGCGACAGCAAAACATAATGCGATATTCATAGTTCATGCTCGAACGATGAGTTTCAGATTGCCGTGCGGTGCATGAGACGAAACAGAACCGGTCTGGTGGAAGACGACAAAAAAATCACCGCCTGCCGGTAAAGAAAACCTCTTTCCAGGGACGATGGTTTACACCGGAATGGGATCCAGCTTCGGCGGACGAAAACCACTCCCTTCCGAGGCTGCAGTAGTTGCAGCATCCCCAGAAAACCAAGCTCACTAAACAACCACACGCAACCACTCGCCAAACCACCGAATCGACCACCGCACTCAAGCAGACATGGGGGGCATGGGGAGAAAATATAAACTCGCGTTTTTCGGGATCGGCGTATGGTACCGCGCAACAGCGACCCCGAAGCAACATTCATTATTTAAGCTGGTGTGCTGCGGTTTTTACCCCTTTACCAATACCCCGGAGCCTGCGATACCTACGCTAGAACGAAACAGCAGCCGTGGGAAACTTTTTCAGCCCACATTGATCAACAATTTTCCACCCAGATGGTGAGAGTGGGAGGTTATGTGGTGAACTCGCCGGGTTTTTTTTTCTTCTTCTGTTGACGCACTTTTGAACGGGCGTTTTCCAAAATTATGCCAACAAACCGTCGCCGTGGTAACCAACGTTGGAGGATAAACTTTTGCACGGCCGTGTAAGCAACAGCTTCTTCGACGGTTGCTAGGTTATTGGTGCGGCTGCCAAAACAGCAACGTCAGGCAAGCTGTCAGGGCGAAACATCGTGGAAAGCATAAGGTTCAGATTTAGTAGCGAAATGGATGGAAGTTTTTCGGCAACGGGGCACTATAAAAACCAATCACTTAACATGGGCTGTGTTTAAGATGGGAAAATCCTGCCCCATTTTGGAGCTTTCCGAAAGGTGTTTGCATGACGAAATCGGTTGGAAGTTGGTGTAGTCCGATTTTGCTCAGAAATGTCCCCATTGAACAGGTAGTGCACACGTTTTACTCCGTTTTCAATGCTGCCCCGAAACGAATACAACTCTTTCCTTCTCAACCTTTTGCGGTTCGGAATTTAGAGCACGGCAGGGAAAGTAAGACAACACATCGCTACGGCATCACCTACACACAAACACATACGCCAATTTTAACATTTGTCTGGTGCCCCATTTCTGCTGCAGCACTTGGCACACAAAACTCATGCCAACTGGTTGGCTTTCGGTCCGGTTTTCATGCTTTTCCTCCAGCATCAACTCCCGCAGCCCACCGGCAGCATCAACAACTTCAAAGTCTTCGAAGACACCCAAAGCAAATGGGTGTGGGAGAGCGTAGAAAATATTTCAATGTTAAGATTCGCACGCTCCCAGGCATATGTTGGCATAAATCATAAAGTTCTGTTCGCCCCGTGTGCACGGTATGCACCCGTCCGTTGCGTTCCCCGGCAAGATACCTCCACGTGATTCGGGTTGAAAATTTCAACCAAAGACCGGCGGCGGCGGCGGCGGGAACGTTCTTAACGAACGACGGCGGAGTACGCTCGAGAACACACCGCGGGAAACACACAACACGAGCACGGCCGAAGGCTCATTAAATTGTTGTGGAAGTTGTGGGACCGAAAATAGCGCACGAAAGATTTATGCGCGTTCGTACGGGCGTAAAGGCGTAGAGGGGCATCGCCGTTAGGGGGGTGCGGGATGGTGCCCAAAAATAAAACCCCGCGGTCAAGAAAACCCCGAGCTGCTCGGGCACGCGTGCGTTGAAAGAGCGAAATCTACATATTTATGAAGCCGATTGCTTCACGGGGTGCGATTTTCGTTAACCCGAATCAAACTGAGCAGGAAAACCGATGGAACGGCTTTCGTCCCATATCTTTATCGCAGCTGGCATTGAATGGACATTTTCACTCATCCACCTGCCTGCCGTCGTCGTCCGATTGCGTGTGCCGGGGCCGTGTGTTTGACAGCTGTCATTTGCCGAACGACGCATGCTGCGTAATGGGGATATGTTTTGTTGAAAATTTCGATGGAATGCTCATTAGGACTACACTGGACCCGTTGGAAAAGGCCACCTTTTGGGGAACTTTCGGCACTTTCATTGTGCGCTCGTTACATGCTCGAAGCGAACGGGAGTGGGGAAAAAAGAAGCTCCCCCACTGGAACGCCCGAACAGCTGGTGAAAAATGACATTCGCAAAATCCATCGAAAATGGCCATTATTTTCGTGTACCACATTAGCGTACCACGAGGGCATAATGCAACGTAACGTTCGAGGTCGCGTTTTTTTTTGCCCTACACACTCATTCTTTTAAAGAGCGAAGCCACCCCCCCGGGCGGCCATTTTATTCCAGCGCCATTATGCTGATGGCTGGAAAATTTCGCGAATCTCATGCTCGCCGGCTCTTGTACGATTCGATGCCGCCTTCCAACAGAGGCAGAAATTGATTCTTGGAAAAACCCCGAAGTGCTTGCCGAACCCCGAAGGGCGAGGGAACTGATTGAAGAAGCAGTGGAAAAGGCAAAGAAAAAAAAAATATTCAGAATATCTCCACACAAAAGTACCACCCAAAATGTTACCGATTTTCAGCGGAAATATCACGACCTGCGTAGCAAATCTACGGCAGTCAAATCAATCAAATGATAACTATGTGCCGTTGGCACATGTCGAGCGGTGTGACAGACGGGTGCAGGAATTCATTTACCCATCCCCATCCCACCCTGTCAAGCTGGGGCCGCGAACCGCCCGAGGTGAATGTGAATTGTTTGTGCAAAGAAAAAGCCCCAAAAAGCGGCGGGAGAGAGAGGCGGGGGGGGGAGAGGGAAATCACAATTGGATAGTGTACTCGAGTTCGAATTTTTTGCGTCGAGCGTTTCTCTCTCTCTCTCTTCTTTTCCCTTCGCGCCCTCCACCACACCGAATTTAATTGGAAACTTGCGGAATGTGTCGTCGGCATCGGTCGAGGATCAACATCACATTTCACTCTCAAACGCGCAGATGGAATGACATACCGGTTTAAAATTTCTCTACCCCTTAAAACCGGGCTGCCAGATGAGGAAAAAAAACCCCCGGATTCCTAGCGCACACGTGGCACGGTGCGAATGGGTCCGTGCGCTCGCTCGCATTTAAATCGAACCCATAAATCCGTTTCCGACGCCACTCACTCATACGGTGCTCGAGTTTCTTTGTGTATTGCCCCCGCCGCCGACATTAATAGCAGTGAAAAGGGATCCAATTTTCCGATTATATCGAAAATACCATTTCGGCTCGAATCGTGTGCGAGTGTCAGTGGAAGACATTGGAATTCCTCGAATATCTGTCGGGCCCCGGCGTATCCCTCTGGCGTGGTGGGTGGGTGTGTCCCCGAGCGTAATACGACTACTTACTGTTTTTCTGGAACTGCTCCGTATCGTCACATCCGGTTTTTGTACAGAGCCCGACGCACAGCAGCAGGACGGCCGTCCAAAACAGCTGCCGGGAGATGCGTCGTCCTGGCGCTGGGCGGCGG
>JXXA01015562.1:0-12173 GCA_000956255.1 Anopheles punctulatus
GATCAGTGGCAAAACAAAATACACTCACTCACACCCCCTCACAAAAACGCCGTATTTCATGACCGCAAAAGTTAATCAAACAAGTGAACCTTCCCCAAACATCCGACACAAACAAGCTACCATTCCGTATGCAGAGATTTTCCCTTGCCTTTGGTGGCTGTAGCCCGTAGCTTTTCGTGATGATGTCGTGTGAGCTACTTCCGGCTGGATGCAGAGACTTGCACACGGTGTTACGGTGACCTACACGGCACGGGAAATGAATTTTCCATATATCCTGCGGATGTGGATATTTTCGTAGAAGTTTGGGGCAGTTTTGGGATGCGTTGCATTGGAAATAATTTCTGGCTTAAACTCAGAATTGTCATGCTGGTGCTCTGGTCGTTGCGGCACGTAACATGGATGTGTAGATTGAACCATGTTTCGTAAACCAATTTTTATACAAACAACCAACAGATCCAAACAAAACTTTTTGAACCACCCAAAACTATCTAGTACATTCTAGGCGCGATGAAACGGACGAATCTTTACTAACCGAGTTCATCTATTTTTCCGCCTCATCGCATCGAAAGCCACTTGTCTTGGGAAAAGGATGCTTGGTTTATATTTTTCCCCTAGTACCTTTCTCTCCACCCTCACAGACGCCACTCACGAACGAACATTTTTTTCTAGCTCCGTAGACTTTCTGGATGTCGTGCACGGCCCGGCAAGCTTCCTGCATGAATTTATAATGTCAACAAATGTGCGATCGCACGTCCCATGCTCGCGTTGTCATCCTTCGGTGCCGATGTGGTGTGGCTTGCTTTGCGAACCGCTGGCGCACGCTTGGCACAGCGAAGCCGGTCTCAAACATTTATAAAACTTTGAATAAATGCATTTTCTAACGATATTTCAGGGAAGCTTTTGGGCACCGGTACATAATGTTTAGCGCGTGAAGCAAATCGCTAGCAACTAAGGTAGACGGATGCATATAATGTTATAAATGTTGGAGGATAGCGAAGTTTCCTTATGAGTCTGAATAACGTGGTAGGCACCAGGTGGAAATGTTATTGTTTATTATTAAAATATTTAATTGATTTAATGGAATAATTTTTAATAAAGATAAATGAAATTCGCACATGTACTAGTTTCAAATAAAAGGCTTGACAAATGAAAAAAAAATCTATTACAGATTTAATTTGTTCGTGCACTTTTATCTTCGTTATCTTATTCACATTAAATTCATGTTGATGTTTGTGCTACTATTTACAAAACATGTAAACCTTCAATTTTGCAACATTGTAGCAGTCAACAATATGTAGACATGATTGTACGAAAAATTTAATTCCTCCCAAATGTTCCTTCGTTATAATCCTTTTCTGACTCCATTCAACGGTTTCGTAAAACGTTTCGAGTACCTCATACATTATTCACGGTGGATGTGAAATGATTCCTCCAAATCATGCACATTTATGCCATTTATCATTCCCACCGGCAGCTCCAGCAATGAACTTACGGATGCATCTACCAATGGCGCTGACTTGGATCGATTTTTTATCAACCCTTCGTATGCGCAGCGAGCTGGCGGCACGTTCGTTGCCCGGCACGGAACACCGTTTTTGCATTTATAATCGCTGACACACGGGCACGGGCTGTCGTCGAATTGATTCAAATGTTTCGATACATTCCAACATCTGCACCGGTGCCGTACCTGACCTACGATACGATTCTGCTTCGACTTTTGACCTTCCCTCCAACGTTTCCATGCTCGTTTCCTCGCGCGCTGCGAGAATCGAGGTCAGCTGATGCCGATTCTAGGAAAGGATTAGTCGAGTCATGTTAACCCCGTGCCGGTGCAGGGAAACGGCTGGTCAGAACGCGAATCGATCTTACCGCACAAACGGCCCCGCACGCTCGAAGCCTCCTGCTTGTGCCGTAAATTATACGCTTTTTAATTTGCTGCCTGCTAACGATGCACTTTCCCGTCCATGTTTGCCCACTCTTACATTGCCCATTTTACGAACCACACGCACACATACCGACACCGGCACAAAACCGACGGTACACGTAGAAGTTTTCGTCGAGCGAAATTTATGTAATGCTGATTCACCTGCTGCCGTTGCAACTGCTGCCCCGCCAAAGTGCACCAGCGATAAGGCTGCATGCAGCTCGGCAATGGGTTAAGCATCGACCGCTACATCTTACGACACAAACCGCACAAGCGGCCCTTTTCTCTGGGGTTGAGGCAGGATGGAACGATTCGCAACGATGGGTGCACCATCTGTAGCTGAAACGCGCCCACACACACACACACGCACACAAACACGGAGTGAGTACGAGCAAGTGTGGGAAGCAAAACATCGAATATTCCGATTCCGCAACAGTACAGAAACCTATGGCGGGAGATTAAATGGTATGCAGGAAGTTTCCCTCCCTGCATGCTGCCATGGCCATAAGGGTGTGCATAAGTGCCGTCCCGGTGTAGGGTCGAAGGGATTTGAGCCTGTACGAAGGGCAGTGTGTTGGCTCGTTATCGGTATATTAATAAACCGTTCCATTATCGACCGAACGGTGAGGATCATACTGAGTTAGGAAAATGTTTTTAAATAAAAATAAATACCATTGCATATGGCATATTTATCCGATAAAAAGAGTACGATACTAATTAAAGATTTCAACTTTATGAGAAAATATGGCTCTATCTCTCAAGACAACAAAACCCATCAAGAGATACTGCTCTCAAATAATAGCCACGGTTAGTATCTTATATTTCTTAACATTTTTTATACATTCCACTGAAATTCTCTACTATACTTCTGTTCTCTTCTTTTTAAATATGTTTTTTTATGTTTTCCCTTCCTCTATGTTGTGTGAGTATATTTAATGTTAAGAAAGTAGTATTAAATGCATAAAATTTATGTATTAAATGCATTGAACATATTTTTTTTTGTAAAATTTATCAAAATGTTAATAAACGCTTTTAATTTCACGTTCTACAGTTCAAAGACAGCCAATCAATTTTTGGTATGGTTTAACTGATGTTAAACAAACAACAAATACTGATAATTTTCACCTCTCATTAGAAATGATCACGAAACATGTTTAACTCAATCGTAGCTATAAGCACACGATAACAAATAGGCCTCATTTAACATAACAAGAAGGTAGGAAGTTGCTAAACAATTTATGTCGTTGTGAAAATGATAGTACAGCCCTTCGTCTGTTTTCGATTATAAAATTTATTGCTCCAAATCGAACTTAACACGCACGGACTATTTATTTGATCAACGTGCGACTCGACTCATCCATCTGCTCCAAATTTCTGTCTGCCTTGCATCCCCTCATTCATCCCTCTACTATCCGCATTCGATCGAGCGGATCCAATTGAATAGAGAAAATTAATAATAAAAATACTTCAAACCCACCCGAGAGTGCAATATGAATTCATCCGATAAAAAACGGCATCGTCGCGTTGAGTTGCCGCCATAATTCAAGCGAAAATAATAGCAAAGACCTGAACTGATCTGGGAAGCGTCCAAACAAAACGGAGGCAAAGAACACAGCAAAAGCACGACGCCGAATCCAGTCTACCTATCTATCACATCCTTTTGTATGTGGGTATGTAGCCCGTCGCCGCCAATGGAGCAGGAAATCCAATTTTCGCTCAAGTGTCGTCTCCACGCGCGGATCGCGTGCCGGATTCCAGCGGTGGCGGGCCAATCTTCCCGAACAGGGGAGCCAACCGGGAACTTGCTCGTGATTGGAACTACAAAAAAAAGGCATCCGCCTACTGGTTCTTCCACACCCGGTTCTCATCCACCAACCGGGAATCACAACGGAGAAAAATTATCAACACTCGACTCACTTTCTCGTCCTCCTCCAATCGAGACGGTCTAGAATACATGCTCCAGGGGGTCCTTTCACTAACGCCAACGACGGCAACGCACAGGCTCAGGTCACGGTAGAGCGATGATTTATTTAATTTTTTCCAACTCCTTCCCACGAAAGACTCGCTGCCCCCCAAAAAGGTGACGATGATGATGATGGTTAAGGCGATATTAGGGGTACGGTCAAAAATGTCCTTCGGTTGCCTAAAAGAACGAACACACAAAAAAAGAAACACGCACTTGCAGCAACGTGGTGAAGCACTCCGGCTGAGTTACGCCCGCACCGATGTGGTTCATAAATTTGATAGAACACGACCACGACACTCCGTGGTTTCGTCTTTTATCGCCGTTTACCACAAGCTGTGATTTGCAAAATAAGTAAGACGGCAGGCAGGCAGTTTTGCGGAACGCTCACGGAAGAGAAGTAGCACAGTTTTTTGCATTTGCTTGCGTTTTTTTTTTGCCATTGGAACCGTGCTGAAGGTATGTTGAATTTTGAACCGTGTTCGTCGCACTTCCAAACATACACTTCTCTGCTGCCTCTGCCGAAGGGGACGAACCGGTCGTTGGCGCGATTTATGGAAGCTAATTTGATGCAATTTTCCCCGTGCTTTAAATTTATCCTTACAAATAGACGGGAGTCACAAACAAAAAGTGTAAACTTCCGAACAAGGAGACAACGATATTTCTAGCCCGACAAATGGGTCCCCCATCTTAAGAGTGAGCCCATTTTTCAAACCAGCGGGATTCGTATCCGTAGGGTTCGTCGGTTGCAGAGGGATAGTGCATTAAGTTGGTCACATTTTTCCATTTTTCCTTCCATTTTTGTTTTGTTGAATTGCATCAATGGCGAAATATTTCGTACGATATTTCAACGCTTCGAAAAAAAAACACTTATTTCATATGATGGTGTATTGATATATTTTAAATTACAAAAAAACAACGGAAACACCTCCAACTACCTAAACCACTCCACCGACGTCACTGAAATGAACTGCTCTTATCTCGTTCGGCCAGTCTCGCCGGACGTCAGTCAATCGCACTCACACACAAGCACAAATCGTCTTCTTCTTGGTGAAATCTACGTTCACCCTACTTGCAAACTGCACCGACTGCGACCGACGCGACGAACTGCAAGATTCAAACTGAAGATTATGCGCTGGCAAAGGCCGAACGGTGCCAGCAACAGGATTCACAGCATCTCGCCAACGAGAATGAGATGAGAGACACCGCAAACTCACCACGCTGATAAGAACGAGGAGAGAATCCGAGCAAGTAGCTACGAAACACGACCTACCTTTCACGACAGCATCCTGATGGCGCCTGTGGTGAAAAGAACGAGAGCAGATGCGTCTTTTTTCTCTCTTTCTTTCTCACTCTATTTTTCGCCCTCTCTCCCTCTATTATTCGTTCTCTTAGTCAAACACTCTCCTCACTATCGAAACCAATGATCCGGAAAGTCTCAAGGCTATGTGACTATTAGAAGCCTCCCCCATCCCGTGTGGGAGACGTGAATGGAAAGTCTCGGGAGAGGAACTGTTTGAATGAGGAGGAAAATTAGTACACTTTTCTACGCTCCCGCTCACGGCGCACAATAAATACCAATGCTCATTGGGAAAAAGGAACGAAAAGCGTGAATCCTACCACGGGTGTGAGAAAAGTCAGTGAGCAAAATGCTCACTTATCGGAAATCTCAGGAGATGAGAAGTTGAGAAATGAGTCTCTCATGTGGTCATGAGTTTGTTTTTTTTTTTCTTCACATCCCCTGGGTCCGATCAAGATTGTGTTGTCCCCTCAACTTTAAAATCACTCTCGTACCATCTTTCTCGTTTTCCCTCTTTCTCTTTCGTTCTTTCTCTTTCTCTCCCTCACTTCAGCCTACATCCTTTAGGCCAGAATCCTTCTGGGTTAAAAATGCAGATTTTTAGTCTCTTTCACGTTTGTTGAACGCTTGGTGTGTAAAGTTTACCTTACTTGCTAATCTTTGTAATCAAAAAAATCTTCCAAACACAGATTCAATCTCCATGCTAGTCTGTAAATCTGCTCTGTCTTCATACCGAGGGTTAGTTCTGTCATTAAAGTCACGTTCCTGTATTTTAACATCTACTTCAAGCTGCCCCCATTTAGCAAGCACATTGCCTAACAACGCTAGCCAAAAAATGCACGGCCATGGCTGAATGCTAATTTCCGTTTCGCAGCGCCAAACATCCAGAACCCTCAGCAGCCAGTGTGAACAAACAACATAAACGAACCCCCGAAGCCGATCGATTCTACCGTACCTTTTGTCTTGACAGGCCACGGACGAAAAAAAGAAAAAAAAACATCCTGCAGCGGTGGAAGCACGCTGTCATCTTAAATGTGCTCATTAGACGGAACACAAAACCAGCAACACTGGCGTGCACGTGTGGGTCCTATGGGTAGTGTTTTTATTAATGCCTATGCGCCTTTACTTCCCCCGTTCTTTGCTTTCCACAACGTCAACTTGCAGCGCGTATGAATGGTAACATGACAGGTTTGTTTTATGGTACGCAGAGCAAGGGAGCGAAAACCTTATGCACGCACCTTTAACCGGTTGCTAAAGGGATGTGGTTCGCAGCTTATTAAACCAATAGCATAGGTGGATGGGCATGTGTGTTTGAGCCTCAGGATAACTCTTCATATTGGAAGTTGTAGATTATAATAATGAAAATCAGTTATGTTTATCACTATGATTTTATGGTAGTTAAAAAGGAAACAGTGTTTGTTCTGCAGAGATTGTTTTGGAACTGGAGCGTACCAAAGTTTTTATACCAACGAATATCCAAACTAGAATAGAACAAGGATTAAAACTGATTTTTTAATATGATTGATAAAAAAAACTAGAATTACAGCCATATCTATAACCGAATGAATTATAAGATTGTTTCATATTCATCCTAGCCCGTAGCAGTTTTATTTATTTTATAATTCTAAACATTTATTAGCATTTTATGTACTTAGTATTATTGTATTAAAATTATATGTTTGGTAAAGAGTAGAAAAGATTCGTTTATTTCGTCTTAAACATAAAGATAATTACTTACAATATTTTAAAATCGTACAAATTACCGACTGGCCACAATAAATTCAAAAGTATTTTTGATTGTTTGCCATGCTACTAAATTTTTAGTTGCAAGACATGACGATAAGATTCAGCTTCAGCTTACTTACAGCTAATAAAACTGACAAACAAATCACATTACATTATTGCAAGCATTCGTTCTCTCTCCGTACCAAAACACGAAATAATGCAATCATTGTTGTTTGTTTCAGAAGATTTCCGAAGATCATCATTTTACGCACCAATCAAAACACACAAACAAACCAACAGCGCCATTTACATATCACAAAGTATACAACCATATTAAATTCACGAAAAACGCAACTAAAGCTGCCTACCACATAGCTTGGTACCTTGGCTTCGGTTTTATTGCACAGTCACCCGGAGCGTCTTCTTTTCCTTATCCCCACTGGCCAGTAAAATCCTCCCACAGACGAAACAGATCAAAGTATTTAGAGAAGTCATTAGGCAAATCGGACAGCCTATGGGAGTGGTGCGGGAAATTGAATTATTTTCGACAACGCTCAATTACCGGTCCACGGGAGGTGGATGTCCGTGCCTGGGGGGACGATGGCTTTCGGATTCCTTTCAGCCAGTCAAGTGTAGCTGATGGTTTGCTCTTGGTGAATAAGATTCGGTAAGCAATGCTTCGTGCGGCGCGTGTTGCTTCTTGAGTTGTTTTTTCTCTCGTTCTTTTTGATTTTTTTATTTGGAAAACACTTTTAATTGATACATTTTTAAAAGCAGTAAAATTAAGAATATAAACAAATTTATTTAAATTTATTAATTTTAAAATGAGGGTTTGTATAACAATGATATAAATCAATAACTCAATAACATATGATATAAATAAAATAAAGCCAAAATCATAGTTTTTTTTGCATTTTAAGTTCATTTTTGCATAACTTTTCAATTTCATGAACGCCGACGCTTCCATGCACGGTAATTTTCCTGATCCAGTTTAAATTTACTTTTCAACATACTGTGGATCTAGCTACAACACATTCCACCCATTACAACTATCGGAAAATAGTTGAAAAATTGCTCACCCCTTTACTAATTTCCCGGAATGCCCTGCATAGACCATGCTTCAGTTTGAACGGTTTTACATCGTGCTGTTAACATTCCGTGCGTAGCAAAGTTGAACTGAGATAAACAAATGAAAAAAACAACTCCTCGATATGAGTGCCTCGACAGGACCAGCGTGCGGGAAAATGCTACGCCACGATGAAAATTCCATGACCGCCGCCGAGCGTGCATGACTCCTTCTTGATGGAGCCGCCACGGTTCAATGAGCTTCTTGCACGCACATGACTGTGTGTGTGTGTGTGATAATCGAAACGATTTGCTTTTTTCCCACCCAAGCTTCCCTTGACCTATTCCGACCGAATTTTCCGTACCATCAAGCGCCATGCAATTGATACTGACATTAAGTGAAGATGATGGTGGAAAATGGTTTTTTAATTAATATGTAAATTTTAAATCCCATTGCCTTTGGGTGAGAAAAAGAGATCGCAGTGCTGCATATGGTTGCCGACCGGGACAATTGGTGTTGCCATACCAGGGTGCCAGCCAGTCCAGCTGGCAGGAGCGCAGCATCATGGAAGCGGTGTGCGGAGAGCCAGAAATATTCGTTCCATGGCACCTATTCGGGAGCACGAAGGTACGTACACGACGGTACCTCCAGTACGAGGAACGACAGGAAGTGCTGGCCGGAAACGATTCCATCCGGTGCTAAACTGTTCCGATTGGTTTGCGCTTGTTTGCTCTTTTTAAGGTTTTTTAAACGTTACGTCGAAGCCCTGTAAAGTGCCTCCGTCAAATCCTGAGCCGAAGTGAGTCGAAATGTAAGCAGGAAACGGTGCGGTAGAGTGAGAAAGCAGACTTTTTACTCTCACACACCATCTTTATTGCACGATGGTGAAAAACACGATCAAAACCTTGCGCATTCGAACCAAACCGACCCACCGGCCATGGTAGAAGCTTACTGCTTCCCCATTTTCCACGGCCCTAATTCCGAGCAAATTAATTATTGTTGAAAGGTAGTGTTTTGGGAAACTTTCGCACACTTTGCATCAACCGGACGCGCAAATGAACTTAAGCGTGCCGGTCGGTTTTGGCCAAAGCCCGCAAAAAAACACGCCGGAATACAGGGATGTTTTTCGCGTGCCGAGAGGAAGGTTGGCTTGCAGCTGCTGAGGGGTGGTAACTTGTTTCTCCGTTTGGGACAGGAGAGGAAAGATTAAGCAATTAGTGTGCCTCGTGCCGACGATGGAAAACGCGACGGGAAGCGAAGTCGAAGCGAAATAAAGCACCATGTACCCTGCTCGGTGACGGTGACAACAAAAAACTTCATCATGATCACAGCACTTTTCACCGAATCGATTTTTAGTTACGCTTGTTAAGTGTTCTCGGAGCCCGATGCAAACTCTACCCGCTCTACAATCACGATATAAACGTGGATAGAGCATACGAAAGATTTTTAGTGAAATTTTTTTTATGGTGTACAATAAATTATGTTTTGACTAATTTTCACTCGTTGTATTATTGTAAACGGGAAGATTTCATTTACTGTTTTTATTTAACCGTGTACTGCTTTTTGCTGTTTACTGCTGCTATTATTATCTCATCTTGAAGCATCTTGTTTTCTTAACTAATCCAACGCAATGATCACAGCATCACTAGGGAGCAGCAACACAGAAGGATTTTCTTCCATCTAACAAACAGTTGTGACCATCCCATCTCTGATCGACCTCCGACAAAGGAATATCAAATAACATTTTGCACTTCGCTGCTCGATCTGCTCGGCTTTTCGCTATCTTTTCATGTTTTCTTGCCAACGCGGATTTATGTTTGTCCTTTATCTTCGGAAGGAAGCCTTTCATCTTGTGCTTGTTTTCTTTTCAATTTTCTTCAATCTGCTGTGCTAGTTTTTCTTTGCTCTTCTGTTTTCGACGACGAGTCTCTTCGCACAATTTTCTTCAAATAAATAAAAAAAGAAATAACGCTAATGCAGGCGTGGAAAAAATATGACCTCCATCGATAACGAAGGGTATGTAAAGCCGGCATCGGGGTCCAGCCGATGTTGGAAACTGATGCCGCTGATATTACCCCATGTACACCAACGTTTCTGATAACAAGCACAATAATGAGCTCGTGTCTCGGCAGTGAAACGCTTGCTTTCAGAGGGGAAAATCGTTTGCGTTTGGGAAGTAGAACTGTTCATTGCGGCTAAATTTAGACATTTGGTTCAAATACACCACACACGTACACGAATTGAATTAAAAAGTCATTATATGAAATAGCTCAGTACAATGCACTGTGGTTGCTATTGACAGATTAATGGGACAATACAAAAGTTGAAAGCAGAATATTTTCAAATAAGATTAATAATTCAAACAAATCAAGGTGAAGGTCTGTAGGTGGACTTTAAAGTTAGTGGTCTTTTTTTATATAATTAAACACGATTTTGTTTGAACCTTCAAGTATTACCTTCAATAAAACCACCATGTTTCTCTATAATGAATAGGAACGGTTTTCGCATTGTTTACATTATTGTAAACAACAAACAAATGCTTGTCATTTGTTTCACAGCTTGATAAGGAGAATATTATGATAGCTAAATGAATAAATAATATTGCATAAGAAATCCATGTATGATAAAGATGGTGCGAGTTTTTAACTAAATTAAAATAAAATACACGTGTCAATCAAAAGTTTATGATCATTTTTCCTATCATTAATTCTACACTAGCGTTGCCTGTCATAAATTTCACATGCCTTATCATGAATGATTGCTTTTTTTTATGTGACAGTGGTCAAATTGCAAATTTGAATTGGTATAATTTACCCGTTGTTATTTGTGAATTAGACTTTTAAAATAGACTTCTTGTGGGTTTATTGTACACCAAACTGTTGCACAATGTGTACGTTTCAAGCATTCGTTACAAGGTAAATATGTTTTACGCTTTTTATATTTACGTCGTTTTATGATGCCAAACCAACTGATAGTGTTTTTTATATACAATATGTTAGCCTAGTGCTGGTAGGTACTGCTGGATATCCTACAGCTGTCGTCGACCTACAATGCATTGAATCGAACGACATCTGCGTACTAAAGCATTGGAACCCGTCCAAGGATGGATTCTTAGGATTGGCTCGATCCAATGCAACGATGAAGAAACTCAGGCTCCACAGCTTAATTATAACGCTCCTGGACGAAACGATACTGAAAGAGTTTGTGCAGTTGAACGAATTAAACGTTTATAAATCGGATGAACTCAGGCAGCTTATCATGCCAAAAAAATGTACGTTGAAAAATATTGAACTATTTTGGACAAATCTCAGCACGATGTCATTCGAGCAAAACACCCACTTGAAGATTTTATCCATCGCTCACGCACCATTGAGTGACATTTCACCTACACTATCCAGACTCGAGTGTATCGAGGAGGTTCGGATCACGCACACTCGCGTATCAGTGCTTGATTTGAACACATTTTACGTACAACTTCATTTAAAATATCTCGATCTATCTAACAATCAGTTGGACACTGTTGGGGGTGTCACGATCGGCTACGGTCAATCGCAGCTGCGCTACATTTTGCTCATGAAAAACCGAATACGATCAATCAATCTAGAACTGTTTAGACCCTTCATATTTCTAAAACACTTTGACACCACGGATAACCAGCTTGAGAACGTAACCGGTCGCTTAAACTCGGACAACCTGGAATACCTCTGGCTACGCTCGAACCTCCTGCGGAAGTTTAGTTTTTGCCACTGGTACGAAATGAAGGTTCTGTGGAACTTGGACATCTCGAAAAACCAGCTCGCAAAGGTGCCGGATT
The DNA here is from genome assembly GCA_000956255.1 of Anopheles punctulatus. Classification (NCBI taxonomy): domain Eukaryota; kingdom Metazoa; phylum Arthropoda; class Insecta; order Diptera; family Culicidae; genus Anopheles; species Anopheles punctulatus. The sequence continues at coordinate 11,793 of JXXA01015562.1, forward strand.
GTTTGCACAAGCTTCCGAACGTAACGCAAATTGCTCTCTACAACAATCGGATATCGAGCGTCTCGATGGACGCGTTTGCGAACCTCCGTCAGCTTAGTGTGATTAATTTGGCGTTTAATAATATTACAACGCTATCGTTCGGATCGCAGCTGCCTCCGATTCTTAGTGCTTTGATTTTGTATGGCAATTGCTTGTGCAGCTATCGATGGCTCAGAAATTTAACGATACACCATCCGAATCTAAAGATCTACGTGCGTAAATATGGGGGTTCGCTAATTGGGTGTTACGATTGCTGAGTGCAGTTGGGTTTATTATTCAGCTCTGTTTCCCAAAAAAACGTGCAGTAAATGTGAAATCTGTTTGTGAAGAATATAAATATTT